>JAZGTI010001504.1:0-17779 GCA_036877585.1 Botia kubotai
TCGCACCTTGCGGGTGGATTTTAAACCTGACGAGCACCGTGGCACCAAGCTGGCGCACCATCCACAACATCGCGGGAGAATCCACGGATATGGTTTTGCAGCAAGGAATATGGGACATATGCAAGACGTTTACATCATCCCGGGATATTCAATGCAACCAACAGGACACGCAATACTTCAGCAATCAGATCATCAAGATAGCGCAGGGCTTGATGTTGGCCTCGCTTATCCTCAACGTCATAGGCATTGGTGTGGCGTCCGCTGGAGTGAGATGCTGGACGGAACCGCCGCGGTGGACAGTGGCTGGGATCGCGGGGATTCTCATCCTCATCTCAGGGGTCCTCGCTATCATCCCAGTGGCGTGGTATACCCACATCATGACCTCCATTGACTCTCCATCCACCGACATTCGTGTAGGATACTGTCTGGTGTTGGGATTCATCGGTGGTATTATGGAAGTGCTTGCAGGTTTGGTGATGTCAGTTGGATTATGTTGGCGTTGTGGCGATCGGTACCGCGAGAAAAGTCCGAGGATGGACGTGTTGAAGTCCGTGCGCAATCCATCTCCTCTCCATAGAGTAACTGTTCCGAGCGTGAGCAGCATCAGCAGCATCAGCAGCGCGAGCAGTGCGCCATATTACCCCAAAGAT
The DNA here is from genome assembly GCA_036877585.1 of Botia kubotai. Classification (NCBI taxonomy): domain Eukaryota; kingdom Metazoa; phylum Chordata; class Actinopteri; order Cypriniformes; family Botiidae; genus Botia; species Botia kubotai. The sequence goes on from JAZGTI010001504.1 coordinate 651, forward strand.
GCAGATATGAACTTTCCAGGAGCGAAGAGGCAGCTGGACAGTAGACCAGTGAACACTGCATACAGACCAAGACCATACGATTCAGATTTGTGAAAAACATGTCTGACACTATCTTTGCAAACATTACTAATTACAATTTACAAAGAAACTAATGGCATTTACATCGCAAATGAATGAACCCACACAAGATTCATTTTAGAGAAGTGAAAGTGCAGTGAGAGTGGAAAGCCAAAGTAGGCTAACCATACTTTACGCGTAAAATGCTGTACTGCAGTTGATCAGGTAAATAATTAGGAAACATCTATCAAAACTGTATATTAGGCTATAAGAAAATATGTCTGTCAATGTGGAAGTCCTTTTTTGATGTCTGTGCTGCCTAATGGCATGTTGCCACAGTTTTAATCCAATGTGTCTCTTAATGCCAAGACATGTTCAATATTTTAAAAAAAATTTGTTTAAAATAGATTCAGGTAGAGTATGACATCATAGGTTTGTCATGGTCTACTATGGTATTCTGCTAGAAACCAGTTACCATGGTAAATATTTGTATAAGAACACAACACAGTTTTTTTTTTTTTAGGCATTTGGCAGACGCTTTTATCCAAAGCGACTTACATTGCATTATACTACACATTGATCACTATACATTAAGCATATGCAATCCCTGGGATCGAACCCATGACCTTGGCGTTGTTAACGCCATGCTCTAACCACTGAGCTACAGGAAAGCTACAGTTAGTATGCTTTTATATGTTGCACTTTTTTTTATACAGCTTTCATACATCTTTTTTTTACAGCTGACCTTCATAATCTGACGATTTCAGAGACTTGTACATGACCTTTTGTAGAACTCAGTAATGTGGTAAATAAAGTAATAAAGTGTGTAATTCATCAGGAGCCGTTTGAGTTTGTACACTTATATCTATGAAAAAAAGCAAATATATTTGGTCAAAGAAGGTCAATCTTTGAAGAATAAATTAAAAGTCTTTCTTAACAAGTAATAAATGACACAAAAATGACATTCTAGATTATTCTATAGAATCTTGGAGATTCCTTGAAAAATACCAGCCTATAGAAAAACAACCATCCAAGTTTGTATTTTTTTACTTTCATCAAAGGTGTGTTCATGCACTAAAAATAAGTTTATGTAGAATTTCTAAAACAGTTTTTGTGTATCTTATCATTACCAATGTAGTTTTCTTGACTGAAAAAGCTATTAAACATGTCCATGCAATATGGCCATTCGTAACAAAACACATCATCACAGTATATCTGGGTAAGTTTTCACAATGGGAACCTGCTTTTGTGGAAAAACAATGATAAACTATGTATGTGCAAAATTTATCATCGACTGTTTGGTTGTTTGCATTTTAATTGCATTTGATGAATTGTGATGAATGATAATGTTACATGTAAAACAACAACAAATGGCAAAAATGTGTAAGTATATCAAATAACCTGTTCAATTGCGTTTGACATACCAAACCACTGCAAAAACATTTATGCAAATGTACAGTACTTTTGAATTAAAACCTCAGTTACTGAATTGCCATTGTGACAACTAACCCTGGTTTCCCCGTTTATTCTCTAGTCCTGCAAACTGGAATTCCAGGTCTGGTTGAAAGAGTGGCATGCAGTAAGAACCAGTTAAGGTGAACTAAACATTCACAACCACGCCCCTCAGATGCTAATCAGAAAGATCCACCTCCTTCAAGTTTCACTGTTTCTTCTTAAGCACCAGACAAACGTCATTCTCTTTAGAAGGTGACAACAGCTCTACCCTCAGACATGAGAACTCCAGGAATCCTGATATTCGGCATGGTCCTAGCACCCTGCGGATGGATCCTGAACCTTACTAGCACGGTTGCACCCAACTGGCGCACCATTAACACCCTTGCTAATGAACCTGTAGATCTGGTGGTGGAGCAAGGAATCTGGGACATCTGCAAGACCTACACAACGTCTAGAACCCAACAGTGTAGCCAGCGAAGCAATGACCAAACATATTTTAGCCAGCAGATCATTACGGTTGCTCAAGGAATGATGATCGCATCATTGATCGTGACTGCTGTTGGTCTGGCTGTGGCCACACCTGGAGTCAGATGCTGGAAGGACAGACCCAGATGGAAGCTGGCTGCTGTTGGTGGTCTCCTTATCTTCTGCTCCGGGGTCCTGACCATCATTCCCATTGCATGGTACACTCACATGCTGACCAGCCTCGACTCAACCTGGGTCAAAAGAGACCCGACAAAAGCAGATGACATTCGTGTGGGATACTGCATTGTATTGGGCTACATTGGAGGCATCATGGAGGTTATTGGGGGCTTTGTGATGTTTTTGGGGATATTCTCCTGCTGCAGTGGACGGAACCGTGAAGAAAAGCCTCAACAGATCAACGCAGTCAGAGCAACATTCAGACCAACACCTTTTCCGCGGGTCAATGCACCGAGAAGCTATGATCAAAGCAGTGAAAGAAGCAGTGTGCCGTACTCTAGAAAAACACTAGATGATGACCTGGACTTCCCTCGAGCTAAAACCCAAGACAGGCGACCTGTCAACACCTCTTACAGTGGCAAACCTTACGATGCTGATCTGTGAAATGATAAGACTAACATTGTGTACTATACATTTTGTGTATAGCTCTTCTAACAAGTTGAGGGTACACGCGTGGTTCACAACTTAAGTTACATTTACCTTTTTCTTACTTTTGCAAATATCTGTTTGATTGTTCAATTGTTGGAGTGTTTGATTGTCTAGTCATTCATTGTTCCTGTCATGTATGCTGTGAAGTTGAAAAGAAAATATGAATGTTTTCATTTATATAACTTCCTGTTAAGATAAGGTGAAGAGAAATTAAGCTGCAAGTCTTATAAGAATGAACTTTTGAATGCAATAAATTGTGCAATATTTCCCTTGGTGTGTAAATGAAACTAACGTCATTTTAATAGGATACTAAAATTCAATACAACCTAAACTCAGTCAAAAGCTTTTTTAGGACTGAACCTCTGTGATGTGGTTTAACCAGTAATACAGGTTGTATAAGTTTAGCTGAAAGACTTGTACTGTAGAATGTGGGCCATGTTTGAACTGTCAGGTAATTAAATAGCCTTGAACTGAACGTGAATTTGTCACGATAAACAATCGTCAAGAATATTACACCACAAAGTATATTTTGTTGTATATTTTGTTAATATTTTGTGATTAACAAATTTAAATCAACACAATCTTAAAATCAATTTCACACTTTTAGATATTAACACACAATCAGCTTTTTTAAGTAGGACTTATAACACATTCAGTCAGAAAGTATCAAATCAAACTTCACACATGGAATTTAAATTTGTTTTGTTAATCATTAACTGTAAAACAGAAGTGCAGCAGTTATGTATAAAATAAGTCTACTAAAACTATAAAACCGTCCAATGGACGTGTTACAAATCGTCTTTGATATCTTAGACAGATTTTTGGTTTGCTTGGTAATAAATTACTATTTATTAAAACCAAACACTGTTGGAAATGTGTATTGGTAAGTACATGTAGCTTAAAATTAAAAGTAATCATTTTAGGGAAAAAATAAAACATCCTTTATCTTTAACTGAATATAGAAGTCCTTTTTCATCAGAGATAAATGATGGCACTTATTGATTACAGAAGAATATTATTTAAAATCTTACATATGCCACAAATACAGTCTACTGAGCTTAACTTTTTTACCCCCGGAACACAAAGCTAACTGTGAAATGAAAGAAACCAAAATACACTAGAATTATTAAAAGCATTTGAAAAGACAAATCTTTATTAGAAAATACTGTTTACAGTCCTGGTAACACAGGACAAGTACACAGACCCTGAGCCCAGATAATAAATTGAATAAGTGTTCAACACAGTGTTGTTGTGAAACACCAACAAAGTAAAACCAAACACAACAGACCTAATAAAAAAAACTGTGTTTCATAAATGGCAACGTGACACAGATACCATCTGCAGCTTATCAGTTATACGCAAACTAATCAGCATTTAGAGTTATTCAAAATCAACAGCCAGGACTGGGCTAAATATACACACAAAAAAGCAACAAATACCTGCCATTTTTTAGCAGCTAGTCAATACATGTTTAGTATGAAAGAGACTTATCCCCCTCACACGTGTCAGCCCAGTTCACCATCAAGCTTTCATATGCAATATTATTTATATACAATAATAACGTACATATAAAATATTTAATATACAATAATACAATTTATAAACAATAATTCAGTCAAATGTTGTGCATTTTGAAGTAACAGCTTAAGATTTCAAATTTTTTAGAATAACATTCTAACACAATATCCATAACATAAAACACATTTTTGTGCATGTGGCTGGTAAAAAACTTTATTTAATGTTAAAATGTTGGGTATTTAATGTTCTGTTAGGAGAAAGAAGAATAGAACAAGAGGGGTGGAGGAGACAGAGTTGTCTTATTGTAACCACAACAGAGTTCTTCAAAAGCATCATCAAAGATGTGGAAACAGCAAACCTGTTCAATGGCATGTTGCATTAAGACATGTTAAATGTCACTCCATTTTTTCTCAGAGTCTCTTCAGCTGCTCTTTTCCTGTTGACAAAGCAATAAAGTCAGATTATGGACAGTTTGCAAACATCAATCACAGAGCTGTGTGTTGTAAATGTATTCTTTAGAGTTTTCTTAATGTAAAAATGGGATTCAGGATCATGTTCATCTAATTTTCATTCACTGTTTTTTTCTTTTCCAAACCAAATTTGGATAGGATAGACACAGACTTTTTCAGACAGTACTCTAAATGGGACAACATATCAGAATGAAACTATGTAAGAAAAAGATGGAACAGCCAGAGCTCACTTTACGTGTTTTAATTGAAGAGACAAACAATAAACAACATAAACATTCACATTCCATCTTCAATTTCTTTCAAATTCTCAGACCCGTCATCTGACTCACAACAAATAAAAATAACTAACTCACTAATACACTGTGAATATTATAAACATGTTTAAATCTTAAAAACGCTACACTTCAGGGTGTACTGTTGTTTGATATTGACTTTTGTCTGGTGGATTAAAATATTTGGGGCAGTTGTAGCCTACTGGTTAGTGAGTTGGGCTAGTAATCAGAAGGTTGCTGGTCTGATTCCAGCACTGGGGGGTTGCAACTGAAGTGCCCTTGAGCAAGGCACCTAACCCCCAATTGCTCCCCGGGCGCAGTAACATGCTGCCCACTGCTCCAGGTGTGTGTTCACTCCTCACCAGTGATGGGTTAAATGCAGAGGTCACATTTCAGGTATGGGTTACCACATTCTGATGAATAGGTCACTTTCATATGACAATAGGTCACTTTCATATTTGTAATTTATTTTGCTTAAAAGCTACATAGGTAGCCAACTTCATCACTGTGGAAGGTAAAATGTATATATGCTACATTATGCTAATTTCATTTTTATATTCCGTTCCCAAAATCTACCCTGAATTCACCCTTTTGCTGGGATCAGGATAACAGTACATTTTTGGGATAAAAGGTATCCTAATACTACATAGTTTTGAACACCACATACTGAAGGTTTGGTACATGTCAAAACCAAAACTGGATTACGTAACATGATTTTAGAATCCTTTTTTTCATTTGAACATATTTTCAAGAATGTATCCAATCCAATAGCATAAATCTACACCAAATTACCTCTAAAACCTCTAAAAGACCAAATTACCTCTAAACAACTGGGTCCTGGGATAAAATCTTCTTACACATTGTACTATGGCCATGAACAATTTTGTAGCTTGTTGAAGACAGGTATGCTAGACCCCTGTGCTAGCATCTCCCTAGCAACCACACAGCAATGTGTAAATAATCAGAATACCTCAGCAACTGCATAGCAATGTGTTGACATCCACCCAGAACACCCTAGCAACGTGCTGCCTCAGCAACTACATAGCAATGTGGTGGTAACCATGGCATTGTGGCAGGCAAGCACCCCTCCAATTTAATATCAGAGAATGGACAAATCTAAGCCTATAATGTATAATACTGATTAGGCACAGGAAAATTCAGACAAAAACTGTTGGAATCAAAGAGTTTTACCTTTGCTTTGCCTTTTGCTTTTGTCGAGTGAAAGCCAGCACAAAGATCAGGATGATGAAGATGAGGATGAAGGCCAAGGTGCCGAGGATGAGTGGTATGGAGAGAGCCTCATTGATTGTTTCATTACAGGTGTCCCCCGTGTAGCCCAGCTTACACTGACAGGTGGGCGTCCCCTGAACCAGCACACATCTGCCATGGCTACATCTGTCAATGGCACAAGTGACTGGAGAGTGAGTCGTGCCACCATCATCAGCCAGAGGGTGGATGGTAAGAACAGACATGTTGAAACTCTGTAGTGAGAAAGGAAAAATGTACACAGACTTAACAAAAAAAGATTTACGAAGCTAAATGTTAACAGATATATAGTGGGCTTACAGCACATATAAAGTGGCATCTACAAACAAAAAAGCTTGTGGGTTTTTAACAATGACCAACAGCATGTAAACAGTAAAACAATTATGAAACACTTATGTAACAACTTATGTAACAGCAAAAACATTAACATATGCCGATATCAAAATATTGTCTTGGCAAATAAAAAGAAATTAATCAATGGCTTTTAATCTAATTTAAGAATTATTTAATTTATTCTTAGATTATTGGAACAATTAAGTTAATTAGACAGTTTTGAACTTGATCAACTAGTTTTGAACTCATACAAAGTCTGCAAATCCTAAACTGGGTCCAACGCAAATGCCATCACTCATACTGTAGTTCTGTCTGTATAACGCAAACATGTTTAGTTCTTTAACAAATAAAATCATGTAGCAAACGAATGCACAGCCACTATATTCACAAACATAAAGAGGATTTAAACAAGCGCTACTAACGGAAGCAAACAAAGCTTTTAGAAATGAACCTAAAGTTAAGACAAGCCATACAGTGGCACCCTTAAAATACTCGCGAAGCGGAACACGTTTCATTACTCACCATTTCTCACTCAAAAGTAGAAAATACACTCTTAAAGCTACAACTGGAATATGAAGTTCTAGCCTATAGATGTTTACTTTATATACGTAGAATAAGGAACAGAAAGTAGCGGGCAAAAAATGAAAAGCAGTGATTTTGAAATAGCTCTAGACGCATTGACACAGGTAGAATCAACCTTCAGTGTTTCTCAGCAAAACTGAGACCACCCATTGAACAAAACACCAGGTGAAACTGGACTCCGTTCAGATAGCAAACGAGCGAGAAGCAGTGAACTTCAGTTTACACGCAAAATAAGGGCCAGATCAAGATATCACTCGCCGTAACAGCTCTACAGCACTTAAATCTGAGTTGTGTTCACGATGCGGGCGCTAACACCCGTCAAACAATCATCGTTTCTTCAAGCAAACTTTCAGTTCTCCATCCGCACCGCACCGCACCGCACCGCACCGCACCGCACCGCACTGCAGCTCCGCGCGCCTCTCCACCCGCCACAGAATAAGGTCACGTGCTACTATCAAACGAAGTCAATGTGAATGAATGAATTTCCTATTTGTCGCCCTGACTTCAGTCATGTCGCCTTGAATTGTTGCATTGTATGTTTTTTGAAAGCTCTTTAATGACCAAATTAAAGCAATCCAAACGTTTAATACTTGCTGTATTTATGTATTTTTTATATTTTGGTAAATTCTAAACTTTTATTGCAGTTTTTTTAAAACCCACTAAAGTACCATTGTATTATGCAGTAGTACCATAAAATACCATCATATACCATTTAATGGTAATTATTCAAAGGAATGTCTTCTAACTTCATACCAGACAACAGAACAGGATTGAGTTCTATAGATTGATGAGGTTTCCTCGTTTTGCTTTACCTATGAATAAACACAATAATCCTGAGTAAGCTCGACTTTTTACAGTGACTCGACAACCAACTGACAGAGAAATGCTAATCGCTTCAGTCACGTTCTATAAAATAAATAATGCAAAAAGATTAAGTAAACACAAATGTATTTAATGCAACATAACATTATAACATTTGTATAATTTATAATTTGTAATATTTAATCTGGACATGGAGATATTTTCCTGAAGGTAGCAAATGGAACAAAATGCTGATTATGACTTGGTATTAACCAAACAAAATCAATGTCCAAAGATTGATTTTTGATCAGTTGATTTTTCCTCTCATCATGTTTTTCAGCAACTGTGAAAGGAGAATCGGTAACAGCTGTTTGTATGAACGTCACTGGTTCACACAGGAGACATTTCCTTCACACACTGGCTCAGGTTGCAGTCTAGGTGGGGGATGGGTGGCCACTTTCTGAAAGTACTGTAGGACTGGTTTTACATAACCAAACAAGACTTGTTTTGTGTACTGAATTGAAGAACACCAATATTATTCCAGTGAAAGAAAGACTCGACTGTTGATGCGCATCAAGGTCAAAGACATCTGAGCTTTAAACAAGAGAGCTATAATGAATGTACAGTATAATTGTACAGTACATTAGTTTATGATTATACAGTCAATGTGTGAGACATCAAGTAACACGCTACCAAAAGGATTACAGTGTAACTATTTGCCATGCAAAATATCTGCTTGTGTACAAGATGGTTTCAAGGAAAGAAAATACCTCCAGTTTAATAGTCATTTCACAGCCCTTTATCTTGTCATCATTCTGTGCTAACAATAGCTTGGTTGCCTTGTGTAAATATTTAAGAACTCCAAGCCAACATGATGTTAACATAAAAGACCAAAACACTGCAAAGTCAGTATTAGAATATCTATCCATTCTCCAAACCTGCTTGTCCTCTTCAGGGTCACAGGAGGCTGGAGTCTATCCCAGCATCTCAGGCCATAGGTGGGGTACACCCTGAATTGATGGCCAGTCTATCGCAGGGTTGCAGTAGAATATATATACACATTTAATTTGTGCTAAACAAGGTGTTCTCCAAAAAAACACAGTATAAAAACATGAATGTTAGAGTCTTAAAGGCTGTGTTTACACTGTCTTAATGCTCAGATCCAATCTTAAGTTCACATCCGGTTTTTTGGACCACCTGTTTACACTTACGCCTCATATCCGATTTGCATTAATTTACATTAATCTCTCAGCCAAAAAAATTCCAGTCATTCACTAATACGAGCACCATGATTGACCTCAAATTTTGGGTTGATGTTTGCTAATTCAATCAATTAAAGCGAAAGCATTTTATAAATGCTGCCATCATAAAAATGGCTTTAATGTTTTTACATTGATGACACAACAACTCCATCTATCCTTATAGCCTCATTATTATAATGACGTTCAACACGATCCGTCATGGAACAGTGACATTATAGTCAAGGTGAATCAGATATGTGTATTTAGATGCAGGTCGATGTCTGGATATATGTATCCGATTTAAATCCACATTTGAAAGTGGCCCAGATCGGATACGAAAAAATCTAATCTTGTGTGTTAACACACAAGCAAACTATTCTGATCTGTGTCAGATCAAAGTAATGGTTTAAGTTAACAATATACACTGATCAGCCACAACATTTAATACACCTTAGTCCACCCTACCCCCCCCCCCTTGTGCTGCCTAAACATTTACATTTTACATTTACATTTAGGCATTTGGCAGACGCTTTTATCCAAAGCGACTTACATTGCATTATACTACACATTGATCATTATACATTGAGTATGTGCAATCCCTGGGATCGAACCCATGACCTTGGCGTTGTTAACGCCATGCTCTAACCACTGAGCTACAGGAAAGCTCTAATGAGTCAAAGCATAGACTTCACAAGACCTCTAAACATGTCCTGTGGTGTCTGGCATCAGCAGACCCCAGCAGTTGCAAGGTGAGGGGGATTTGTTGATCCAGCACATCTCATAAATGCTCAATCAGAACAATCCTGTTAGGAAAACTCAGGAAACCGTCATCAGCCGTCAGTCATGCTGGGTGTGGCTTTCTCCTGATTCACGGTGGTGGTGGTCGTTGTCGTGGTGGTCGTTGTCGTGGTGGTGGTGGTCGTTGTTGTGGTGGTGGTCGTTGTCGTGGTGGTGGTGGTCGTTGTCGTGGTGGTGGTGGTCGTTGTCGTGGTGGTGGTGGTCGTTGTCGTGGTGGTGGTGGTAGTGGTGGTCGTTGTAACCTCACTGGCTGTTAGTGTACTTAGGCTGTTACCTAGCTATGTTAATTATTGCTGTTTGTAAGGAAGCTGAGTTGGATGCCGATTCTTTTATTTCAATACTTTTCTCTTGTTTATGATCAGACAGGGAGAGAATTGTAGCTCTTTGTCTTTTAGTTTGTTTTGGGAAGTTTATGTAGATAATTTCCTGGGTCATGTCGCTTCCCTGTTTGTTACCTTTTGCTGTAAGAGTAAATTCTGGGATGGGAGATAAGAGCTCGGGCAGTTTAAACATTCTGACTTTAAATTTTCCTAAATGGGGAGCATGTAACACCATGAAGGGGTGAATGTGGTCTGCTTCAACTCAACGTCCACATGAATACTATGACACAAGGTTTCCCAGGTAAACATCGTCCACTGAATGACACTCTCTCCGCTGGCCTGCATTCATAGTGTATCCCAGCTATCTCTTTCCCAGGTAGACTTCCCCAGTGGGCAGGGTCGTCATGGGAACTGACCCATCTGCTGCTACTCTGCAAACTCCATCTCCTGATACCCTTGTATGGTGGGCAGCATTAAGTTTCTTAGCAATCTAAGCTACAATAGTTTCAGCTTTTTTTTCCTGCTATCAACATGAAGATCAGAAATGGACTGTTAATGTTAATTATAAACATAAACAATTAAAGGGTTAATGGTGCTCTGTTTTTGTGTGTACTGTACTACTAGTGTGGAAAATTCAATAAGAAATACATTACATAAGACAGACTTGTTTACACTGCAGCGTTTAATTTGTTGCAGCATTTATATTTTACTAAAATCTCGTATCTGGAAAAGTTTCTAAATGCCGACCCTTTTATTAGGAAAGAAAAAAAATGAGTTGACAACAGATGTCTGGGGGAATTCGTTTCTATGGTAGAAGAAAGAAATCATTATTGGATTATTTCATGAAAATCGTTTTAAAGAAAATTAAAATAGCAGTCACATCAAGAGAAAAAGCCACAGAACAAACCGCATCCTTTTGTCATTAAAAATGAGTTTTTTTCATGAACTACAAAAGCAGTTAATTTGGCAAATGTTGTCTGTACCTTTTGAGAGTTTGGGACAGTTGGGACTTGGGCTTCCATGTTGTATGACAAAAAGCATGAAGCAACACTTTGTATAAATCCGTCATGAGATCTTGGAACCATTGACTTTTAAATGTGTCAGACTTGATTGATTGGCATTATTGTGTCATGATTATTGTGTCATGACTGGGTGTGTCATGAGGTTGCAGGTTTGACAGCCGCAGCACAGGGACGATTTTCAGTGATGATTTCAATGATGTCGCATAAAGCTTTTCTCTCTATAACTCCATATTCCTGTGTGCCAAAGATGACTAAAAAAATGACAACGTATGGAAAACTGCAGTGTGAACAAACAACAAATTTTTCCTTTTGTGTTCCATGAAAGTCATCATGAGGGTAAACAACAACAATTCTCATTTTTGGAATAATTGGCATAATCACAATTTTACTCAATAACAAGTGTCTCTTTTCCAGTAGCATCTACCCCTGCTGCATCACAGCACTGCATCTATCACAGCAGCCAGCAGGGCACCTCTGAAGAGGAAAGTGAGGGTGTGTGAGAGCAGTCCTGCTGAAGGCCATTCTGACAGAGATCCCCACCCGTACCCCTCTTCACACTAGCACACTAGCACTACCTTCACATGGTTGTTGCATCACAGGGCCGACTGTCAGGTTTCTGCACCACAATCTTGCTGTTTTGAGGAGGGGAAAGTTCATAGAGACATAGAGGAGAACAGTTGAATAGGGACTGTGGAGGTATGTTACACGGTTTGGTTTTGACACGAGGTTGGTTTTCACTAAAACGCCTGTCAACAAGAAGCAGAAAATTATTTTGGTGTGTCATTTTGTTTGTGTGGGTTTAAAATGCATTTTTATTTCAAAGCAATGGCATAAGCTAACACTGAGGGGCCAGTAACAGAGCAGTGAAAAGTATAACATCAAATGAAATCACTTGCATTGTTTAGGCCCCACCCAGACTGTAAGATCACGCAGACTACCAAAATACCTGCTGTGAAGTTGCTGGAATATCTAGATATTTAAAGCTGCAATATGAAACTGTGTTTGAAAAAAATGTGCAGTTAGTTTCTTAACATGTTTGACAAGTTACATACTCTCCACCAACCTCAGCACCCACATGCGATAGTTGTGTCTTCTGTGACTTTTCCTCATTTAGAGTTGTAAATTGTAATACACACTGATGTAAAAGTCTCAACATGTTTTGTAAACAACAATTATTTCATGAGTCATTTTGACACTTACACTTTCATATTTACAGATAGTTGCACAGACCCAAATTAAAAACATTCTTTCAAGTACACTCTTATGCCTTGTTCTCACTGCACTGATGGTGGGCAAGAGCTTTGCCACATTTCAGTTCGCTGCTGAAACAGATTGTGTTAAACACTCACACACACACTTTTGGTCTCTCTTTGAATCATAGATATAAATCTGACACATTGAAAATAAATACAAATGTATATATATATATCATACTGTGTTCTCATCTCTTTTTTTGTAGTATCTTACAAGCCAAAAAATAAAGGTTTAAAGAACAGTTTTAAACTGTTCTTTGGCAGTCTTTGTGTATATTTAAACTGAGCATTGCGACCCATGACAAAACAAATAAAACGTTATTCAACACAGTGTTAGATCTTGTGTCATGGGTACTATTACTTTCCTAAACGATCAAATAAGGTTGGCTAACCCTGATTTAAGATCAGTGTGAATCTGACATCAAAAACAAATAATCACTCACAGTCCTCAGCCGAGCTGGCAGTCTGAGACCTGCTAACAGAACTTGGCTGCAGCAAGGCAATAGAGGCCGTTCTTGCATGCTTTACTGCTTGTGGGCCATTTGTGGTTGGACATGCATTTGGTCCCATTGACAGAGAGGTAGCCCTGTTCACAGCAACACGAGCACCCTCCTGGATACAGCAGGCACAGGTGACTGCAGCCCCATTGTTTTTGGAACAAACATTGCTTCCTTGTGGAGAAGGGTGGGAAAAAAATAAAGACAAAACAAATCTGAGTTTACCTGCACAACAAGACAAAACTAGACAAGAATCATCAAATGTAGAGAGAATTATGGGTAGAGAACATTCCCACTAAATGTAGTAAAAGCAGCTTTGTAGACTAGGCTTCTTATGGCAAAATGTAAAATGCTCTCTCTCTTTGTAAGTCACTTTGGATAAAAACATCACATAAATAAATAAATGTAAATGTTGGTAGAGGTTTTGACATACTGTGTCACAGAACTGTGTTCAGAATTAAATGTGTTCAGAATTAAATAAAAATAGCTTGACTGTATACTCAGTAAACAGTAGTAGGCATTATGCAACCTCATCACATGCAGCCATCTTATTGAAAAATATTTTCTTGGCCAAGGATGCATAAGCATACAAAGAAAATTGTTGTTGTAACATTGTTTGATCAGACTGGCACAAAATTAAAATACAGTCTGCAAAATTGTAAAAGTCTAAAAGCAATTTTTAAGTCAAGCACATTGTAAGACACATTATTGCATGCAGTTTGCTTGGCTGCATGCTGCAAAAGTCCTCGGGTTATTCCAAGCATATAGAATTTACAGAGTTTGTAATACTCAGAATACCTAGATGTCTTGCCACATTTTGAGAAAACTGGAAGTATGAAGTCAGCAGAATATTGCATACAGAATGTGCATACTGTACACAGTAAACAAGCCACAGTAAGAATAGTACTGCCGTAGCTATTTTGAACACTAAAGCTGAAAAGCTGCGAGTCACTGGACAGGTTCTTCAGTGAATTACAATGAAAGGTGTGTTAAAAGTGGTGAAAGAACACTAAATGCAGCTTTTGTGTGTGACCCAGTTCCCTTGTCATGTGACGCAAGTTTGGAGAGCCCACAACACTCATTCTTACTGGTACAGAGCGAAAAAGAGGAGCAGAGTCAACAACAAAGTACCTTTCTGACTTCAGTTCTACTGTTTGTCTTCGCCTTCATCTGTTTGAGTTAAAAGCCAACTTTGTCTTTACCATACTTTATGTGTACCTGCATTGTTCATCAGAAACATGCTATAAAACATGTTGTTGTGACATTTTTAGAATGTATAAACAAATTTTTGATAGATAGAAACACATTTGATAGATAGACTAAAATGGATAGGTGAATCAGTCACCAGCCAGCAGGAGTCCTGCTGGGCAGCGGCACACAGCTGTCAGACCTGGAGCCAGCAGACACACGTGGGATCATTTCAACCTCTCACAGAGTTTGGACACATTAGGCTGTAGAAGGGAGCAGACAACCTGCATCAAGATGCAGAGATATTTTGTATTGTGCTATAGCAATGCAAGGCTGCAATGATACATGTAATAAATAATTATTATTTTTATACATAATCTCTTTGAGGCAAAAAGGCTGCCTGGGTCTTTTGAGAACCTTAGATTTGTTGGCCTCTTGAATGGGTCTTAAATTGCTTTAACGTAACTCCACACTCTTACTTCTTTTAGTTTAAAAGTACATAAAGTATAAAACTGGATCACATTTCCTGATCCAGTTGTTTATGTGATTGGTTCCAGCATGAAAACTGGCGATTTCAATTGTGTTTTTGAGTTAGTATTTGGTAAACTGCGGTTTAAAAGAACAAATACTGGTGTACTGGCTATGATGTTGACTGACTGGTTTGTCCTAAAGCCATAAAGCACCACATAGACATATACAGCATTAAAAACTTAATATTCACCACATAATGCATCATCTTTTAATATAATACGATTCAAAGGCTTCAAAGGGAAGATTATCAGTAAATGACCATTTTATTCTATTCTACTCCATGAAAGAAGGCTTTTTAAATGTCATATATTTAATTACCCTCATACATTGTGACACTGACAGGCTAGCTCAGCTGGAGCACTCCACCTGTGTCTCTCCAATCTCTGACCATAACATTATCCTGCAAGCACATAACCATATGGTGAACAGACCAAACCTTGAAAACACACAAAAACACACTAGCGCCACCTTGTGGAGGCTGTATGTTTCCTTTCTGAGTCAGGAGCACTAGTGAGCGAGGCTGCTATAAATCTACAATGTTGTTTTGCTGCTTTATGCTGCTGCTGCTGCCCAATGTCACAGCCAGAATCCGACCAGCATCAATATTGAGTCGGACTTCACCCCTAAGCAAATGTTTTTTACATTTTGGTTTTGAGTAATTCTTTATGATATTTATTCATTTGTCAAATGCTTTTATCAAAAGTGACTTAAATGGGTGAGGATTAACAGTTTGCCTTAAAGCCAACATTTAGCATACAAAATGGTTTACAAGCACAAGCAATAAAATTAAACAACTTGACACGAAAAAAAACTTCTGAAAACTTGACTGTAAAATGTGATTGTTTCTTACCCAAAAATGCTAGCATTACATGAGAGAAAAATCATTACATAATGTATTCCCCACAGAGATGTGACTATAAAGCCATCATAAATATTGGACTGAAAAAACATTGTTGGATCCCTAGATTTTGTTTTTTGACATTAAAGCTGCAACCCGTAACTTTTGGTCAAAATGTAGAAGTTATTGAGCAAGAACATAACAGATTTGTGTTCAAGATAGTAACCTCAGCTTAAACCAAATCTCAACGGTAGGATTATAAAAATTAATTATAATTCAAGCTATCAGATCCATTTATGTGAGAAATGTCAGTCTAATGTAGCTTCGCCAAGGTCATGGGTTTGATCCCAGGGATTGCACATACTCAGAAACAATGTATAGTATACTGCAATGTAAGTTGCTTTGGATAAAAGTGTCTGCCAAATGCATAAATGTAAATTATATCATTTGTTTGTTCTTATAGGAGTTGCTTAGAATTTGAACTTGTTATCCACATTAAGAAAATAATAATAACCAAAAAATGGTTAAAAAATAAAAACTGTCATTGATATACAGAGGTTGGACAATGAAACTGAAACGCCTGGTTTTAGACCACAATAATTCATTAGTATGGTGTAGGGCCTCCTTTTGCGGCCAATACAGCATCAATTCGTCTTGGGAATGACAGATACGATGACAGATAAGTCCTGCACAGTGGCCAGAGGGATTTTGAGCCATTCTTCTTGCAGAATAGTGGCCAGGTCACTACATGATGCTGGTGGAGGAAAACGTTTCCTGACTCGCCCCTCCAAAACACCCCAAAGTGGCTAAATAATATTTAGATCTGGTGACTGTGCAGGCCATGGGAGATGGTCAACTTCACTTTAATGTTCATCAAACCACTGTCACCAGTCTTGCTGTGTGTATTGGTGCATTATCATCCTGATACACAGCACCGCCTTCAGGATACAATGTTTGAACCATTGGGTGCACATGATCCTCCAAAATGGTTCGGTAGTCCTTGGCAGTAAATGGCCTATCTAGAACAAGTATTGGGCCTAGGGAATGCCATGATATTGCAGCCCAAACCATCACTGAACCACCCCCATGCTTCACTCTGGGCATGCAACAGTCTGGGTGGTACGCTTCTTTGGGGCTTCTCCACACCGTAACTCTCCCAGATGTTGGAAAGACAGTGAAGGTGGACAAGAGAGAACAATACATGTTTCACATTGTCCACAGCCCAAGATTTTCGCTGCTGGCACCATTGAAACCAATGTTGGCATTGGCACGAGTGACCAAAGGTTTGCCTATAGCAGCCCGGCCATGTACATTGACCCTGTGGAGCTCCCGTCGGACAGTTTTGGTGGAAACAGGGAAGCTGAGGTGCACATTTAATTCTGCAGTGAGTTGGGCAGCTGTGGTTTTATGTATCCGGGTTAGCACCCGGACATCCCTTTCAGACAGCTTCCTCTTGCGTCAACAGTTACTCCTGTTGGATGTGGTTTGTCCTTCTTGGCGGTATGCTGACATTACCCTGGATACCATGGCTCTTGATACATCACAAAGACTTGCTG
>JAZGTI010001504.1:17829-40769 GCA_036877585.1 Botia kubotai
CATGCTTCACTCTGGGCATGCAACAGTCTGGGTGGTACGCTTCTTTGGGGCTTCTCCACACCGTAACTCTCCCGGATGTGGGAAAGACAGTAAAGTTGGACTTATCAGAGAACAATACATCTTTCACATTGTCCACAGCCCAAGATTTTCGCTGCTGGCACCACTGAAACCGACGTTTGGCATTGGCACGAGTGACCAAAGGTTTGGCTATAGCAGCCCGGCCATGCACATTGACCCTGTGGAGCTCCCGACGGACAGTTTTGGTGGAAACAGGAGAGTTAAGGTGCACATTTAATTCTGCAGTGAGTTGGCAGCTGTGGTTTTATGTTTTTTTGGATATAATCCGGGTTAGCACCTGGACATCCCTTTCAGACAGATTCCTCTTGCGTCCACAGTTACTCCAGTTGGATGTGGTTTGTCCTTCTTGGCGGTATGCTGACATTACCCTGGATACCATGGCTCTTGATACATCACAAAGACTTGCTGTCTTAGTCACAGATGCGCCAGCGAGACGTGCACCAACAATTTGTNCTCTTTTGAATTCTGATATGTCACCCATAATGTTGTGTGCATTGCAATATTTTAAGCAAAACTGTGCTATTACTCTGCTAATTAAACCTTCACACTCTGCTCTTACTGGTGCAATCAATGAAGATTGGCCACCAGGCTGGTCAAATTTAGCCATGAAACCTCCAACACTAAATTTGCCAGTGTTTCAGTTTCATTGTCCAAGCCTTGTATATGCAGTATTTTATAAATCAGAAAATTATAATGCAATTGTAATAAGCCATTAGTTTGACGTGATGTGGTATACCATCTGCATTTCCAGCTCCCATTGGGCACATTTTGCAGGGGCGGGTCCAGGCAGTATGTGTGGTAGCTGATGTCACAATCATCACAGAGAAGCAGGCGTCCGGGGTCGCTGGCCTGACCACATGCCTCGCACACAGTGCACTCCAGACACCGCCAGCCTTTACTCAACACCACCTTAGTGATCTGACAACAAAACAGTGTAGAACGCATTGTTCACACAGATAAAAAAATTTATGAGACCTAACAGGCTCGAATATCAAGAACAAACTATTGTGGTTGTTAGCTGCATGTATTCTCTTTGTTTGGATGAGGTTCTAAGCCAATGTGCACTGTGTTGTCAGCAAGATGTTTTCCCACCATGACTTCAGTTTGCTGTCTGGCTCTGAAAGTTTGTGCAACATCACTGTTGCAAGATTATTTTGGCATGTGTCAGCATGATCACAGTGAGTTGGATGGCATACACCTGAAAATGTTTAAATGCCATGCACCTAGCAGATATCACTAGCGACTGGTTCTTTGCTAAACTTGCTCATCTAAAATGACACTATTGCTTAATGGCTATTCCAGAAGAAGAAATATTTAGCTCATGTTTTCAATTAAGACTCAATTAAGTCACAAATGACAGTGTTTTAAGTTCTAATAGTTGCATTTAGTTTCACTAGATTTGCAATTCCTAAAAAGAAACAGTTGTGCTTGCAAGGCAGTGAAGAATAGTGTTTGTTTTAGGTAAGTTTATGTTTCAGGCTTAGGTTTAACGCAAATAAAATGCTGCAATCCAACCAATGCTGCAACCAATTTGCCATTTCTATGTTTTTTATATGCCCAAAACACAAAGGCCCAAACTCACAACTCAGTATGCAAATTGCTGCCAGTTGTATTTTGAATGCTAAATAAATTCAAGTCAACATTAAATTTTCAAACTTCAATCTTAAATTTTTATAAAGCATGATGTTTACAAAAACAAAAATAACTAAATAAAAAGCACATCTAAAGTTGCATTTATTTGCAGATTTAGGACGAGGGATTTAGAACAAACTCTAACAGAATGTCTGAGGAACACCAATACAGTGCTACCTTGCACTGTAAATATATTGTCCCCTTAAGTAAGCTCAATGCCACATTTTGTTGGTAAGTCACCGCAGCAATTTGAACTACCAGGAGAGTTTGACTGTAGTTTAACTACTAACAGCTATCCTATAGTTTTCTCTACTTCAATTGTTTTATGTTGCAGAATTTGCTGATGATAATCAGAGAAAGGTGACAGGTTAGTTAATCTGATCTACATATTTGACATGTTTCTAATCCATTTACAAGTGGCACATGATGTGTGCCAAAACACATTGCCTAAGGTTCTCTAACAATAACTTAATAGTCTCCATCTATCATCATCACCTCCAACAGTTTCAAAAGTATATACTGGCCCCATCCTGTTCAGACAGCCATGTTTCCATGTGGGGTTAAGTGGTGCTCACCTTAATATTAACACAGTATGGGTGGTAACATTGTCCACACTGAGCACAGACCAGGAGTCGTCCCTCAAAGCCCTGTCCAAAACTCCCACAAACCACACACATGTCCTGAAGAAAAGAAAAACAAAGATAGATATCACAGTAAGATAGGAACTCCACAAACACAGCTTTAAAGGAATGTTACGGATTCAATATAATTTAAAATCACTGACAGCACTGTTGGTTACCACAGAAAATCCTGACCTTTTTTGAAAAAAAAAAGTTTTATTAACAGAACAATACAAACAAAACAAAAATAACAAGGCAGAAACTAGTTTAATGCTTAAAGTCTTGTAGGTCTATTCTGTAGTTACTCTGCCACAAATGTCCATAGAGATTAACGTCTATATTTAACGTGAGACATTTACAGAGCACTGACAGCTACCTGTTTCAGCGTGAAAGTGTCTATACTGGAGAAAATCACCACAGTGTTGTGCATGGCATTTTCTTCCTCTTCCTTGAATGTGCACATTGTTTCCATGACATTTACCTGTGGACAAACAAACAGTAAAAACACATACAAACAGTAAAAAGCACATAATACCGCAATTTCAGTTTCTATTCTTTGTATTCTATTCCAAAACTAGCATTCGCAGATAGATGATGTCACATACTCCTGGAGTTGGGATTGGAGGAACTCCATTTTTTATTCTGGCACGACCACGCCCTCCCCTGCCTGTGATGCCAGAACCCCTGGGCTTTCTCCTGCCAGGGAAGCCAGAACCTCTGCCCTGTTGACATGACAGATGACAGCTAACTTAACTCTTAATTCTCAGAGAAAAGAAAACATAAGGACAAAAGTTCTATTAAACGGACCAATTTATTTTTAGAATTTATACTTTTTCAACAATTTAACAGTATTGCTATAGCTAATAATAACAGACTTATTTTAAAAGGGTTGATTTTTTTACTGGCTCTTTGACTTCAATATTTTTTAAAAATTACCCGGATGGACATGAATGACATGATTAAATGAAGTAACATAACAATATGATGTTGTAGTCCTCATCTTCTTTTTCTGTCATGTCAAAGTTATTATAAACAAACAAACAAGAAAACTATCCTCATTTTTCGTCATCATACCACTTCAAACCCCTATGTCAAGGACCCCCAACAATTTAATACTTTGCATCGACAGACCTGGAGCAATTTTTCTTTTTCTCTGTTTATGTTTAATGAATGGTCCACTGGCTCAACTTTAACGCGCTGTGACCAAATAACCAAACCAAACATGTCTACTTCAATTTAATTAGCTGTCACAGTGGATCAAGATTCCCGATAATGAAACCAATTTCGGAGAGATTGTGACACGCAGTGTGAGATGGCAGCTGAGGGAGCTTCCAACATGACTATAAGGCTGTTGAGAGGCCTTGGTCATGTGATTCCAAGGATTCAGTTATATTACGCTGTGAGCGCGTTTTCTTTCCTCAGGGGCCGCCATTTTGCCTGTCACAATGAAAACCCTTTCCAAGAATTACACCGCCACCCTCCCTATCTCCCTCCCTCCCTTACTCTACCTCTCATCTTGCTGTACCCTAATTTCATTCCTTTTTTTCAACTTCTTCCTCTGTTACTAAGACTTTGTTTTTTAATAGGGCCTTTCATCTTGCGATCTATTTTACTCTGCCAACATTACCGTTGGTACTGTGGTAAAGTGGCAGTATTGTATGGTAATACCCTGGAACTTTTATTAAAGGAATAGCTCACCCAAAATGACAATTCAAGCATCATTACTCGCCTTTGACTTCCTGTTTCCATGGAACACAAAAGAAATCTGAGGAATTGTACCGGCTGCTTTTTTAAACAGTATTACAACAAATGGGGACTGAGCCTTTCAAGCTTAAAAAAAAGAACAAAAATCATAGCTTTGTAAGTGAAACACACCAAAATCTTAGGCGTTATTTAATTAAAATGTTGACATCTGCTCTAGCTCTCATTGAGGTTTTATGAGTTCATGAGAGAAATGGCAAAGCCCAATTTCTAAACAAATATTTTGAGTCAGAGCTTTTCAGTAAATTGCTTTTCATCCAGTTCATAATGTGTGTCTTAATCATTCATCGGATCCATCTCTTAATCTAGTTTAACTTACTAATTGAAAGATTGGTTACATTGGTTAGCAGCTCACTGAAAGGGGAAGACCATCAGTAAAAACAGCTTAAATGTCAATCTGTTCCTTATACAAAGACATGAGCCCCTTTCACACATTTTCTCTTTTAAATTACTCGCAAATTACCATTAAGAGGTCATGTATGAAAAAATCAGTCCTGGCAGTAAGAGATGTTGTAACATTACCAGTAATTTACTTGTAAGGTGCTATGTGTAAATGCAGAACTGGTTCACTAGTAACTCACAGAACGCTCTAACATAAAGGTCTGCTTTGAGCCAATCAGAACATTCTGACGTGGATGACGTGTTTAGTACAGATCGCATGCATTCATACAGATTGCATTTTAGTAAGTCAAACCCTGTCATGTTTTAAAACACCATTTGCCACTCACTCATGATTAATGACATCATAGAGTTTACTGGTATTTTGGTACTGATGTGTGAATGGTGCTTTAGCGGTAAAAAGCCATTGCTTGTGTGAACCGCACATTTGTGTATTTACTAGTAAATTCATTTAGATAATTTCCTGGTAAATTAACAGGATTACTATGTAAAAGGGGCTATTGAACGATTTCAGCCATTAAAGGCTTTAAATATAGCACTATCATATAACTACTTTCATTAAAATTTTATGGTTTTTGTCGTTTTGTAGCTTGACAGATCCAGTCCCCATTCACTTTTATTATATTGAAAAGTGTGACCAGCCTTCAACATTTTTCTTCAAAATTGTCCTTTTGTGTTCTACTAAAGAAAGAAAGTCCTATAAGCAGGGAACAACCTGAGGAAAAACCAATACTGACAACTTTTCTATTGGGGGTGAACTATCCCCTTAAATACTTTAGTACTTGTATTTTCTCCATCTTTGCTTCCTTTCCATCATCTCACAGTTTTTGTATACTGCTTGGGCGACTTTTGATATGTGGTGAATGATCCAGCATGCTCGTTGAGTCTACCATGATAATGCAATTGGTTCTGGTCTGGCCTCATGCCCAGATGGATTATCTGGGTGGCTCAGGAACAGATGGACCTATAGCCCAGTAAAAGCCCTGCTGGAGCCAACATGGTTGTTGCATGGCCCCCTGACCCCTAGACATGCAACACATCTGCTCCTACCCGTGAGCTACAGCTCACAATGTAAAGACATTCATAACTCATTATCATTCATTAGCCCAAGTCAAGGCATGTCACGGAAAGGAAGGCACTATGCATGATGAAAATAAAAGATTTTAGATTAATTAAAAGATTAGAATGTTTTACAAAGCCACGGGCCATGTTAGTGACAATCATTACCCTGCTGTAGTTGTGTCTGACATGAAAACAGTTAGCACAAAAACTTGTACGAACAAAATCCAAATTAGAGGGGTCCAAAATAAACTGTTAAATAACATTTTATGACTACATTTTACATTCAGTTTTACACTTACATTTATGCATTTGGCAGACACTTTTATCCCAAGCGACTTACATTGTATTACACTATACATTGTCACTGTAACTAAGCTATTTTTACAAGCCAACTTGTTACAAGGTTTGGTTAAATTGCTTATTTACATTTCTTACAGCTGGTATTTTTTGGCTTGGTATTTTCTGGCTCTTTCTCATCTATTTGGCAGCAAAAAATTGCCAGCAAATTGTAATACCCTCAAATCACAATATATAGTATGTAATTGTCACAATTTTTATTTGAAATAGGTAAAATATGTCCTTGTTTAGAACATATAACACCAAACACCTGCTTCAGAGAGTGAGGAAATCTGGGGATTCTAGCTGTACTACTGCTGGAAAACAATGAGACCTGGGCCATGATCTAGTTTTTGCTTGCGTCTGGTGTAGACGTTATTAGGTGAACACCCTTGTCAGGGCTGTTAAATATTATGCTGTAATTACCACACAGATTATCCAGGCGGCCGTGCTGAGGGGCTGCCTGCTCTTAGGCCTGTCCCAGCCCTCAGTTGGGTCATGGGACCATGTGGGTGAGTTCAGTCTGTGGGAGGTACTCCATGCTCCCTGAAGATGGGGTGGGTTAGAGAGGGAGGAGGAAATGTGGGCGAGAACATGCAACTTAAACAGTACAGCCAGCAAAAGAAACACATACAGATACATGCATGTACAAACAGACATGGTTAACAGAGAATATGAAACATTAAAGCAGAGTGAATGAATTCAACAGAGAAAAAAAATACATCCGACATATTGTCGAGGCATTTCCTGTCAAAATACATAACAGTACTTCTCTCAAACATAGAATGAGAGGTCTTTTATTTTGCTGTTTGTGTAATTAGACCTTTCGTTTGGTTTATTTTGTTAGATTTGTTTCCCTTTTTTGTTTCGTTCTTATGTTATGTTGTATTTGTTCTTTCAGTTTGTTTAGTTACCATGACAACAAAGCCACTCACTGTCTTGTTTACAAACCCATGTGTCAACATGGCAACAAACGAGCAAGGCGCTTGTAAGTGCTTCATTTCTTTAATTACTTTTGCAGACAGCATAGATGTATCCACTACCTTTAACTTGTGTGGTTCATCAGTGGGTTAAAATATTTTACTATATTTAATAAATTTTTCTACTTATTAAATTAAATTACTGAAAAATAAGCATTTTAGTCAATAAATATAAACACTTTGTTATCTCCAAAGTGATCTGATACCAGTTTCCTTAAAAAGTGCCTATATAAAAAACACTGTTAAGTTACTGACTGACTGGGCAATGAGCAGCTAGTGGCTTTGGACACAGCTCTCATTAAATTAGAATGTGTTAAAGTTAAGGATGTAATGCATGAATGATGGTCTGATGGCTGAGTATGAGAAGTCTTTTTCTGTAAACCTAAGATAATTTTTAATAGATATTTCACACCCATGGTACCACCAAAAATATATTTTCTATAACAGAGGTTCTAACCTATGGAAAATTAAGTTAATCCATATTTGTGTTTTCCAGCAAAAAAAAAAATATTCTAAAAAAAAAACTAAATAATAAAATGCAATGACAAAATAGCTCCAGTAAAGAATAAACTGGAGAGATTTATTTGCTAACTTGAAATACAGAATGTAATCTTTGCACGGCCATTTAAATGAACAGTTCTCCCACACATGAAAAGTCTATCATCATTTACTTAACTTCAACAGAAACAAGCAAGCTGTTTAGGTTTGAACAAATGATGATAGGTGTTTTCTAACTTGAGTGAAATATCCCCTCCTACAAAAATAGCACCACAGAATATACCAATATTCAACATGGCTAACCTGCTTTACTCTGGGCCTTCCTGGTGAGAACTTCCTCTTGGAGATAGCTGGCTTTCCCATGCCAATTTTTGGAGTCAGTGGTATGAAGGTGGATGAAGGCACATTGCTCATGGCTTCTCCTGGGCCAGCACGGACCTGCGGGAGGGTCTGTAGTTGTGATGCCACCTGAACAAATAAGGGCAAGCCCTCAGGTTGCCTGCATGAGGATTCCTTTAAAGTTGTACTCTCCTCCACCAGCGTGCTCAGCTTGGCCAAACTTTGTTCATCACCATCAATGTCTATCTCCTTCACGTGGCTCGCAGTAATTGTGTCATGCTTCTGCACCCCAAAGTCCATTTTCTCAGCCTCCTCTTTTTGAACTACTGCTGCAGTCTTAGCAGCACAAACCCCAGGCTCTACAAAAACTCCATGTGTCTTTGTAGAAGACTCCTCTGTCAAGGAAACCTCCACCGGTTCCTCCTCATGGGAAGCTGAGACTGGGGTTGGCTCTTCGGTGGGTGATTGGTTAGTTTTCTGTTCCTCCTGGCAGGACTTGCTATCACCCTCATGCTGGGAGATGTTTTCAGAGAGTTTACTTGACATCTCTGGAGGCATCTCGGTTTCAGAGGATGTCACAAGCTGCTGGACTATGGATGACTCTGTAGCAGAAGACAGTTTCTGTTGATATGACTCTGAATCCTCTTGAAGTTTTGGTTTTTGAGGAGATGTGACTGCAAAAGCAAGAGGAAAGATAGGTGACAACATCAGCTTCCAGCTTGCAACGTGAACTGTTAATTTTGTAAAACCACTGTAATGCTGGCAACAGCAACATGATGACATACCAAAAAACACCTGTGTTTATTAAATATTTTATTAACATTAACAACCCATTGACAATAATGAACAACAGTTCATTAGAACAACAGTTTCCCGCCAAGGAACTCAGTTCATTAGTCTAACTGTAGGTTGTTTCTGGTTGCCAAGTAATGTGAATTATTATGAACTTTGTGAATTATTATAGAATGTGTTGTCAACTTGTTAAGTAAAAGTGACCTGCATTTATCCTGTCCAGTGAGTAGTGAACACACACTGCACGTCGTGAACACACACACACAGGGCACTGGACAGCTATTACTGCAGCACCCAGGGAGCAATTCCCTGATTCCCTGCTTAAGGGCATATCAATCGCTTCCTGCCTTTGAATGGAATCTAACTATTAGGCCATGACCTTTTGAAATCTATGCATTTATAGAAGATTTTACGATAGTTCTCAAGGGGGATTAGTTCTCAATAACTAATCAGTTTAGTTGGAACAATTCCTTTTTAAATACATGTGCTAAATTATTTTGCCTTTATGTATTCATATGTAAAATACATATTAATTTATTCATTACAACCATTTTACCCAAAGCAACTTGCAAATGAGAAAAATACAAGCAATTTATTAGAAAGGAGCCATTGGCAATATTAGCGGTTCTGTAATGCTGGATTTTAAAAGTAAACTAAGTTAGTAGACAGCCAGATAGGGAAAATGTAGTAATACATTTATTTTAATAATTGTTTAATATTAACAACAAACACTCTTCAAATTGTTACAGAAACCTGGGGAAAAGATATAGGAAAGCTACCAAATTCGAATTTCACTCTAAACTTTCAGCCTATCAACAAAAATTTATTATCCACAATCTCAAATCTTTCAAATAACAGTGATGTTGGTTACAGTTAAATGTGTATGTGACACTAAAATGAGAGACGGCAGATTAGGTACCTGAAGTTCTTTTATTTTCTGTGCAGTGCTGTGAGGTCTTGCTGACTTCTGGCTTGGCGAAATCGCTAATAGCGTTTACACCAATTTCTAGAAGGAAAAAAAACTTGACTCAATAGAGAATATCAATTTATGCAATCCAAACAGCTCCAAGCAGTACTGGAAACAATTACAGGATTGGATAAACAACTCAACAGGGTAGAAAAATGCACATACTGCCTGTGTGTTTCTCAGCACAAAAACATGAAGCTCCACAGAAAACAAACACTTTGATGGCGGTAAACCACCTCTTATTTGAGCTGATGATCTACTGTCATTATTTAAAAGGTGATTTGGTGATTTGTGGCTCCAACTTCGCAAAAACAAAGCTTAATTTTAATTTATTGTCTGTAATGTTGCTCTCTTCTGCTCAAAAATGTTTCACAGAAATACTCCTCGAACACTCTAATCCATTGATGCCGTGGACCAAATTGCATAAATCATCTAATATCTCCTACAGGAACTGATAACCAGCCATCCAAGAAAACACAAATGATTATCTGTTGACCAGAATGTCGACCAGACAATTTGAATTACCATTAGCTTAGCTCCATGTGAAGTAATTAGAGGGTGTTTTTTTAACTAGAGCACTGATACACCATAATTCTGTCAGATCTACATCTAGACCTGTGACTGCTACAACAGAGGCAAAATACGGCATGTAATAAGACTCCCTCTTTCTATTTTTCATCACATCTTTTTAATTACAGGAAAAGCTATACTTGCTAATGGGCTGTAATGCTGAGTGGAAGCCCTTCTGAGTAATAGAAGGTATTTAAAGAAGATGGTTACAGCCTCTAATCATTATCAGGCACATTGAGTATTGTGGATAAAACACTATTGGTCATAATCCATGTCAAAATCTAAGTGGAATTGTGTACAGGTGTTATATCATATAATGTTATACAATGTTAAAGCTGCAATATGTAACTTGTGTTGGTTACAAATGAACAAATATCAGTTATTCATCAAGTAAATAACAGATCAGTGCTCAAAACAGTCTCTATACAATGTTTCACAATAGCAAGTTTATAATAAAATTTTATAATTTGAGCTGCTGGGTCTGATTTCTCTCACTTTAATTTTTGAACAGTGATTTGAATGGCAAATTACAGACTGCAGCTTTAATAAATGTTAAAATGTTTATGTGGCAAAAAACTTTTAGAATTTGATATGACAATTTACCAACCACTGTCTGAAATATGCTTTGTGTTGCTACACATTTACAATTTTAAGTAAACACTGTCTTTGAAATCCAATACAGCACTTTACATTTTTAAGGTCTCCATCAACTGCTTCTTAGCAAAGCATTAACTACAATGTGTCAGGAACGCAAAGCAATCTGCACTGAACTGTGCAGTATAAACTTCATTGTTATCAAGGTCATTGTTAAAAATTTAAGTTTAAATAAAAAGCTTAAGTAAGCATTTACATCTACATTTACATTTAGTCATCTAGCTGACGCTTTTATCCAAAGCGAATTACAAAGGAGGACAAGGAAGCAATTTCAACAACAATAAGAGCAACAATGAATAAGTAATATAGACAGGTCTCAGGTATTCCAGCACAGTATAAGGCAGCAAATTATTATTTTTTTTTATAAAAGTAGAGGTAGTGACGGTGTGTTAGTTAAAAAGGTGAAGACGAAATAGTTGAGTTTTTAGTCGTTTCTTGAAAACAGCTAATGACTCAGCCATCTTGATAGAGTTATGGAGTTCATTACACCAAGCGGGCAGAGTGAAAGTAAAAGTCCGGTCCGGGAAAGTGATTTCTTCCCTCTTTGGGATGGAACCACAAGGCGACGTGGGATACATTGGCCTACTCTCCACTTTAACAACATGTGCCTGGAAGATTGAAGTTCCTCTGTGCATATGTATTAAAGACTTGGGGCTGAGCTCAAAGTCCTACGACAACTGTACATCAAATAAAATATAAAGACACCAAAGCCAAAACTGAGCCAGTAAATAAAAAAAAATGTATAGACACATATATAAAAACAAACCAATAACATTTAAGTAGCAAGTAATTCAAGGCCAAGGAAGAAATGACAAAAGAAACAATACACAATCTGTAGATTAAAAGAATAAAAATTAATACGTCCAGAATTAGCCCCATACAACAACCAATAATAAGTGCTGATTATTTAATTAAAAATACCACAATGATAACCTTGTAGCCATAGCAATGCTCATTATATTCAGACACCAAAAAGTCAGTCTTACCAGGTAATTGTTTTTCAGTCATATCCACCTCTTCACTCGTCATCTCACTGTCAAGCTGGAGAGGTTCTAGTTGTTCAACTTTGGCAGGTTCAGAATCTTCGTTTGATGAAACCCGCTGCGCATCATCTTCAGCATCCATGTGCGACTGAATCTCCTCATGGGTTGCCTTCACAGCTGTGCATGCAGAACCTGATTCGAAGCCGGCACTTCTACAGACAGAACATAAATGATCTTCTTTGGGCTGGGCTGTGCTGTGGTATTCAACTGGTTGCTTACACTCTGGGTGGAACCACCTGAAATGAAAGGGGGAAATCATTGATGCACCACTTTAGGGTGAACTATTTCCTTTACAAAACTGCTTTAAGTCCAAGCCTGCTACAGATATGTACCTTTTGCAGTGTTGGCAGAAAAGCAGGTCTTTGTGGATTTCGGGATCTATGTCACCAGGACACAAACACCTGAGGCTGGTGTCTTGATGATCCACACAGTTTTGGCACAGCAGGCTGTTGTGGTGCCACTGTTCACTGCTGCGTGTACCACACTGCACACACACCCGGCAGTTCTACAAGAGCAGAACTATGATTAGCTCTACTATATTACACTGAAGAAAATACAAGTGCACCTATTAGGAAATTGGAGGCCAATACCAATGTTGTAATCAGACTGTAATTTTTTAAAGCCTTTTTATAAAGCTCCTTTATAACACACATTTACAAACATTTAAATGCACCACAATGTGCAGATCAAAATTCACATTTTGGAAAAAACAAAAAACAATTACAAAAATTTCAGCTGTCACTTTAAATATAATTATGGCAAACAGCACTTGTGATTTTCTTTCACTTTCGAATATCAAGTATACTAATTTTTGTATTAATAGTGTTTGCTGTTTAAATCACGGTTTGCTGTGTCTTATTATTTGTGTCAAGAATTTCAGGAATGTCATACCTTACACCTCCAGCCATTGGTGGGGATAGAATCCATAGCTGGCTGTAAGCAGAAAGTGTGATAGCCTTTGTCGCACATATCACACACTAGCATCTTAGTATCTTCTCCAGGCTCCCTGAAGGACATAAATGAATTACTCTTTTGTACCACAAATTTTAATGCCATACCACAAATGAATATGCCCATGTTTAAATTCCCACTACCAAAACAATTTTAGAAAGTGTAAAATCTGTTTCAATAGTAAATGTGTTTTATTATTAAAATATCAACATGGCATTGAAAAATAAACAAATGCAACAAAAATGTACAAGCTGAAAAAGAAAAGCTATTGTGGATCATTACATGTATATTTATCAGTAACATGCACAGAAAACGATGCGTTGACAGCGACTCACTTGCATGTCTGGCAGACTTTACACTCCGGGCACTGCCAGCCTGCCCTCTTCAGAGGAGTGACGCTGATGTCCAAACATGTGCCATGATAGTGCAACCCACAGCTGGTGCAAAAGAGCTGGTCCAGGAGATCCCCAGAGTTGTCACACAATACACAGTTTGCTTCCTCTTCATCTGTAAGAGTGAAAGAGCTCCTCCTTTTAGCCAACATCAAGCTTACTTTCCTGATCCTAGTGTGACTAATATGGTGCTGCACGTTATTCCAGTAAAAAACTGTAATGTAATTGTCATCTTTTATCAAAAGATTATAACCTACTGTGCTTCTGAAATAACTTTTCTTTTCAGCTGATATCATGAATCCCTCGTCCCTTTCAATCACTTGGCTCTATTTCAGCAAGTAACACTTTCACTTTTTTGTCATATGAAGTCCCCAGCTTATCTATTTTCCTTGTTAAATATAAGATTTTTTGGCCATGTAAAAAGCTATAATAGTAGACAAAATAGTGAGAATAGTTATTAATAAATGAGTAAACCACAGAAATTCATTTATGTCATGACCAGGGTTAACTCAACCGCTAAAGTTGGGTGATATATTAAATATTCCCAATATATTTTATTATTTAGATACTTAAGCAATATTGTGAATAATGTAAATAATTTAATTAACAAAATTCATGTTTTATTTAGCTATTAATGTTCCTGGGGAGCATGTCATTAGGCTATTTTACAACCCTTTCTTGTATTGTGACTTGAATGAATGTTAAGACACATTTTAATACCATGTCTTTTTTAAACTTCAGTAGCAAAAATGATGTCTGGTTTAAAGTCTGGTTTAAATAAATGGATTTAAAACTTTTTTTTACTGATTTTTACTGTATTTACAGATCTTTAAAAAAGCAGTGATAGTTTGGTTGAATAGTTTGATCAAATAGGTGGTTTCTTTGAGGAATAAAAAAAATCACCATTTTAAGAAATTTTAGAGCAAATACATAAATTATGAGAATATCTAACATTATCAAAATGCACTGAACTATACTTTTATCAGCTATATCACCCAGTTCTAATTGCACAGACTTTACACCAAATATACTATGACCTTTAATAACCATTTATCATTAAATGTTTTCTAAGCGTGTGTGAAAAGGTAAGGAAGAGGGTTTAATGAGTCTCACATTTGTTGACGGCTAGCTGAATGTGCTCTGTGCACAGGACAGAACGCCTCCTAAAGTCCTGAAAGGTGCCAGCGGCCCCTGCGCAGGGGTAATGGTATGAGCAATCACACCCCTCCTCACAGCACTTGATGGATGCTCCAAGGCGCTTACAATATGAACAATGCTATGACAGAAAAGAGGTACATTTCATAAGACACTGGCAGTGCAGTTTTAACAAAAAAACATGTTAACAAAGAGAAGCCATCAATTACTTTAACAGTCTATAGTCCTAAAAGACATAATTTAAACCTTACGCATTAACTACTTATCGCATAATCAACATGTAAATTCCTGGCAACTAATATTACAGCAGAAGAATCTATACAAACAAAGACATCAGAACTGATAGTATAATGCCTGTGGTCAGACTAACAGCGAAAGCTATGACAACATGCTATGATGACAGATCGACTGAACTGTAATTATCCCATCAAGCTACTAATCCACCACATACCACAGAGAATACTGAGAGATGCTGTAATATTGTGTACCATACTATCATAATACTCTCACTAGTTGTATTATAATATTCAGGGTTCAAGAGTAAGGATGATCCATGTTCACAAAAATTGTGAATATATTTTTCTATTTATACAAATGACACTTTTATCCCAAAATTGACATATAGAATATTTTTTTATCCATATGTGTGTTTCAGGGGATTAAGTGTGTGCATTGTTACTGCATGCAAATTTAAACATTTGGTTTCCAATGCTGACTTGTTAAATTCTGCTGAATTCTACAGTATGGAAATATGTGCCCAAGGTTTAGTTCTCTTTTTTTTCTTACACAGGTAAGGTTTCAGTAAAAAGGAGTACTTCTGATAGTAGTGCAAGCACTGAATATAATGGATTAAAAATTAAATGCTTTATGCCATATGCCATCTAAACCTAACTTGCGTAAAAAATACCTACTTGAAAACATATCACAGATAGCAATATTCCATTTTAAGAGCATAAGAACAATTGAGTGTTGACTCAGTGAAGCAATTGTTGGGTTAATACCCCACTGTAAGGACAGACTCCTGTGATAAACAATATTACTACACAACTACTGGCAATAATAAAGCTAGAACACCTTCAGATAACATATATAATTAATGTTTACAAAAACAACTCCATCACCATCATATTATAAATATTCAGGAAAAGTCAAAATGGGTAATTGCACAAAGCTCACAAATCTTTACAGCTCTACAGTGGCATATTAATGCCAAGTGCCAGGTAATTAATAATGGCATTACAAAGGTTAAATAATGAGTCAGATGATGTAATTACACTCTGACTAAATTAAGGTACCATTTGATATTATCTGTTGTGAACTCCAACTTTTTAACAATTTTTAACTTATGTTTCCTTCATAACAGCAGTGGGCCGAAAAAACAGTAGTAGTTTTTTCTTTTTAGTTTGAATCGATCTGTTTAGAGTCTGACAGTCCATTGTACTGTATGATGGCTGATCATAAAACAGCTGTCCACTGAAAGTGAACCAATGCTGAGATGTGTAGACCTGACACACCGTCAGCCCTTATGTTTACAGCTTCTTTCTGCATCTTGTTAACTGTGCATTTAGTTTCACAACTTGCATTGTTCTGCCCCCAGCAAATGGATCTCGACTGACCAATCAGATGAGCTAATCATAAGCAGAATCAAAGTGTATTTATACTCCAAACCAGAATTGCCAGTAATCCATTCAAAGAAAATTACAAATATCTATTTATTATCTCATTTGTCTGATCTTATAAGAACGCAAACATTTCTCAAAAAAATGTCATGCCCAAAAGACTTATCTGGGCTATACTATCTACATTTTAACTCTATGTATCAACAATTGTCTTGTTTGTATCTATCTTTATTTAATCTAAAAAAAGTTTAAGAGACAAGACCAAGTTCAGACAAATTTTGAAAGAGCAACCTCCATTAAAACCTTAAACTTTAAAATTCTGCTCTGGATAAAGCATCTTGCTAACAACGCGTTTAGTTTTGCACCTTGCACTGTTCTGCACCCACAGCAAACAGATCACGATACAGCTTGTGGTAAAACGCTATTTACATGCATTTATCTAATGCTGGGTCAGAAGGAAGCTCCAGTCAGAAAATCGGGCCAGATGTGGATACCCATAAGCAGGTTCACACGCATTTATTTATCTTTGAAACTGGCATTTAACACTAAATGCAGCATTGCCACTAATTCCAGAGATCAAATGGTAAAGCGCTATTATGGAATGTGATCAGAGGGGGTTGCTGGGGTTGAGGGGGTGCTAAGTGATGAAGCTGATGATGCTGCAGCTAAATGCTGTGACCTTTTCTCTTTCACAGCTGATCAGTGGTGACCTTTAGCAGCTGGTTAGATCCATTCTCCAGCTCCACTCGCTTCAAAAGAAGAGTAACACACTAGCCCAGGTATATGCAGAATCCCAGAACCACTACAGGTTAATGTGGTAAAATGATATTAAACAGCTCATAAGCGAGATATAAATAACATTTTATGGGCCCTATGACAGCTGGGTGGTATGGTATAGAGATGTGTGAGATTATAGAGCACCTTATCTTTTATACTGTGGAATATATGTGGTGTAATAAAAAAGAATAATTTAAACTAAATAATTTACTGCAAAGTGCATAAATGCAAATGTAAAGCATAATCTCTCTGGGGCAGTTGGTTGACTAAGGTAGTGGTTAACCTTGCTTGTTAAATTAATTACTACTAGCATTTCCTGTTGAGGACCATTTCAAACACGCTGATCTTTTTGTCTGCACAGAGAGTCATAAATGACAGGGAGTCATTCTAAAAAAGACAGCTGTCACGGACAAACCTAAAATACAGCAGCACATTATGATCAATCAACTAACAGAACCACACTTTGGCATAGCCATTAAAACTGAGCTGAGCATTTTAACCCTCATTTGCATAACCTTTCAAGCACTCTGAAGAGGTGATGTAATATTTGCATAAGGTTTACAGTTATTATTTTATTCATGAGTTTTCTAAAGCTACAGCCACAATGCAAGTCACTTAAAGCTGAGATATCTCAGCATACCTCTGTGCTCCCTGAGTGGATGGCTTTGTCCACATTTAGCAGTGATTGATCCTCCGCTAGACATACACAATTCGACCACAACACGCAACTTTGATGGGCCCAACACTGACCTGTGGGCACAAGAAAAGCATCGAAAGGTTACATAAGACTTTTAAAGGAATATTTACCCTCAAAGTGAAAATCTTGCCATCATTTATTAATCTTGTTCAAACCCTGTATTATTTTCTTTCTTCTTTGATATGCACATGGCCGTTAGGCAGAATGTCAGAGTTTCTGGTTTGCAATAAGAGTGGATGGTGATTTATATTAGTGACCTCCAAAAAAGAAAAAGAAAAAAATCACTATAAAAGAAGTCCATATGACTTATTATATTATACTATAACTGGCACTATTCCAAGTCTTGTGAAGTCATATTATGTAGCTATGAGACAGCTATTCACTGATAATCTTCCCTACATCAGTCTAATTTGTGGTCCCATTTTTAATTGCGTCACGGTGTGAATGGTCAAGTGATATGCCAGAACCAATGCCATTTGCAGTCAATGACATCAAATCTGCACATCCACAAGTGCTAAGCTTGTTTTCATTGAACACAAGCACAAATAAAGTTTGAGAGTTCTCCCAGGAAGAAAGATTCTCTATATAACGACTTTGGCCGTTATAGCATATGCATGCTTTTTGCCCAACACTCTGCTTTACTTATATTGTAAATAGAAGCTTGGATATTCCGTCCAAGATCTTATTTTGTATTTCATTAATTAGAAAGAAAATTAGCACAGTAGCACTGTTCCTTTAAGATTTTAGACCAACAAGGTAAAGATGTCAAAGCTATTGTTGGGAACGCAATTCAAGGTTATTTTATTACAATAACAATCTATGGTCCTCACCTCAAATGAGTCTGAAGTGTCTGACTACACTGTGTTGTCTTCCTGTGCTATAAGATTTATATTTACTCCTGATAAAAGCCTGCAGGTTCCATTTTCTAATTTCTTTAAATCATCTACAGTGCAATCACTAAAAATCTGACTTGAACAATCATTAAGAGCTTTTAACAGCTTACAACCATAGAAAAGCCTTGATTTCTATAGAAGTGTGGTTTTTTTTTTAATCTTCAGTTTCTATTTTTACTTATAATAGGTGCTTTATAACCACTATAAATTACAATCTGGTAGTGTTGTCACGCTGTTGGAGAGAAGGGTGAGAGTGAACGCACCAAAGCTAGGCTGCTATCAGTGTATCGATACTTCTGGAAATGAGTACTGGTACCGTTTTAATATATTTTAGTATCGATGTTTACCGAAAAGCACAGAACTAATACCAGTGCTGACAAAATCGCTAGCCCGACGTCCCGAGGCTATTGTGTCATCTAGCCGGGCTACCAAAATGTATTTACGTATCTTATGAGAAAAAATATATTACAATGCTTTTGCATTCTCACAAATTTGGTCTGGTAATTATGTTGTATGTAATTTTTTGTGTCGGGGGAGTGCCTGCCCGAAGGGCTACCAGGGATTTTAAAATTTTGTGAGCCCTGGATACTACACATTCTCTAGTGTCTTCTGCCCAACTGTCTCAATACTCACATTAGACAGAGGAACAAAACTTTGTTGTTTTTCTAAACTGGCTAAACTTTAATAAGCTGCAAGCCCAATCTGCTGAGACCGTCACAACCTTCAAGAAACAACTAAAACACCTGTTTTGCAGACATCCCTAATGATCTGATGTTTAACCTTGCTAAAAAGCCTCGTCTTCTTCTTCTGTTCATCTAGTTCTAGCATCAGAACTATTCCTACCTGTAAATAAGGACCATTTCAAACACGCTGATCTTTTTGTCTGCACAGAAAGTCATAAATGACAGGGAGTCATTCTAAAAAAGACAGCTGTCACGGACAAACCTAAAATACAGCAGCACATTATGATCAATCAACTAACAGAACCACACTTTGGCATAGCCATTAAAACTGAGCTGAGCATTTTAACCCTCATTTGCATAACCTCATTTTGCAACTGCCCCAATGAATGCTTACCCGACTCATCGAAGAGAGATCGGACGTCAATGCCAGCCGGCAGACCCACATGGTGAAGCTCGTCCCAGAACCTGCCACTGGAGTCCTCAGCCACGACACTACTGAACAGAAACAGTGCAGGTCAGTCAGGTCATGGTTACTGCAGTAATGATGAGTCGTCTTTTAAGTGAAAAAATATTGCTATTCAGTGTGGAACCTTGCTTGGTCTAACACCAGTTAATTTGCAAAACACATATCACTTTGCCAGTTTATTTGCAAAATAGACTTCCCTCTGCCAATTATGAACTACCTCATACAACTGCATCCAATTTTATTTTCTAAATATAAAAAAAATTTTTTTGGCTAATTTGCCTTCAATAACTGCAGTCAGCTGAAGAAACACACTTTAACTGATTAACTGATTAATTATCCCATATCGGCTTTGAATAAAGGGTGTACTTACACTAGGCACTCTGAATTACGCCTGAGTGCCTTTGACCCAGAAAGTCTGGTTTGTTTGACCAGTAAAGCTGCAAATTCTTCTAAGTCAACTGTCTCCATAATAATCCGATATGTGCTGTACAATCAAGTGAAAATTGCTATGTGGCATAAATAATAAATCTATTAGGTAGTGTATTAGCGTAAGTGCTTTTCTTCAAAACAAAAAGTTAATGATGTAAGTATGCTCCAGCTCAGAACTTTAAGTGCAAGTGTGAGTGCAGGCCAGTGGGGGAGCAGGAAGGGAGAACAATCCCAGTCGGGCTCGATGCAAGCCAACTCGGCCTAGTACGAGTACACCCAAAATTACAATTTTTTTAAAAATAAATACTAACAATTCTTTGGATGCATGTCAACTGTATTCTGGCAGCTTAAAGGTTTTTTGTCCATTATTTTACCAAAGCCAGCTAGTTTATCAACTAACAAACCCACCACCTTCAACAACACAATCGAGACAATTACTGCCACTGCACTTCA
The DNA here is from genome assembly GCA_036877585.1 of Botia kubotai. Taxonomy (NCBI): domain Eukaryota; kingdom Metazoa; phylum Chordata; class Actinopteri; order Cypriniformes; family Botiidae; genus Botia; species Botia kubotai. The sequence goes on from JAZGTI010001504.1 coordinate 38,076, forward strand.
AATGGCCTGCTGTAAGCAATGCTCCTGTTATCATTCATAATCCATAAGTCTCTGTCTATGAGTCTGAGGATTGTTATAGTTTTATGAGCTTACAGATATAGATTTATTTTTTGAACATCTTTAATTTAACATATTTAAGGGCTCCGCTTTAGTTTTTAATTGTTAAACAGACAACTTTGCATCTTACCAGGCACTGTTTTTGCAGCCCCTCGTGCCATTAACATTGCGATAAGACAGCTAATTAGGACCCAAATAGTTAGGTTTACCTTAAGACTGCTTGTCAGAATAGTTTTTTTTTATGTTAAAAGTTACAAAGCACAAAGTCCACTCCAAAGAGCGCTATTGTCTCCAACAAAAACACTTTTCCCAAACTGCCTGAAGCGCCTCGTTTGTAGTCCTAACATTATTTCCGTGACTTGGCTGCATCACTATGTTACATATTTGCATAATGTCCACCTTGCAGCTAGATGGCCTACCCTATACAAATCTTGAGCAGAGGCAAGGAAGATGCTGTTTTGGTTGGACCAATTCCAACAGAGTTGTCCAGGCCAGCTGACCAATGAGAGCTGACTGAGCATTTCGAAAGGAGAGCTTTTAAAGAGAAAGAGAAGGAAAGAGAAAAATAAGCTTTTTTTAAAGAGAAAGAAGCATTTAGGCAGAGGGTGAAAAGAGGTGCTGTAGCAGTGTACACTACTAGAAGAATAATTTGTTTTGAACTTTAATTAAACTTATTGCATTTTAGCAGACCCCAGCAATTACTTATGAATTTCTGGTGTAAAATCAATATGATTGATGTAAAATGATTAAAGGCAATTATTTTATTCATAATTGTTGTTTTTTCTTCAAAAGAACAATAAAATCTGTAAATAAAAAATAAATTACTTTAAAAAGTCATGCTCTTAAGTGATTAGTCTAGTTAAAGCTAAAATGGAAAAAAAATGTGTATATACCAACAATATACCAATATACTGCATTTATACCAACAATAATATATCAACAAGACTTGATTATTGCAATGCCCTACTTGGTGTCTGCCCTGCAAAATTAATTCAAAAACTCCAGGTGGTTCAGAATGCAGCGGCCAGAGTTCTCACGAGAACGAACAAGTATGACCATACAAGCCCAGTTTTGTCAACACTACACTGGCTGCATATTAAGCATAGTATAAACTTTAAAATTTTGCTGATTACCTACAAGGCCTAAACCCTAAATGGTTTAGCTCCTCAATACCTAAGCAAGCTCCTCTCCTATTACAGACCTTTGTGTTCACTGCGATCTGAAAATTCTGGCCAACTATTAGTACCCAGAATTTCAAAAACAAGTGCTGGTGGTAGATCCTTCTCGTATTCGGCACCCAAACTTTGAAATGATCCAGCAGGCAGATACATTGTCAATTTAAATCTAGATTAAAGACCCACCTCTTTAATCTAGCCTACACAAAGTCCTATGGATTTATTACTCAAATCCCTTAAGGGATTATTAGACTGCATTAATTAGGTAAATTGGAACCAGGCACAATCCCCACAAGAACAGATGTACTGGCTTCACACTAAATCTATCTGTCTTACATTCCCCAAGGTCCTGTAGTCAGCTGGATCCTAACTCTGAGACCAGATGGTGGGGGACTGGATGGAACGACCCCTGAGACAGATCATCAGGATTTGATAGACTTCCTTAGTAAACCTACCGTTATATACATGCCTACTTTTAGCTTATTTAGTTTCTATATTTTGTTCCCTGCTTAGTGACAGCAGTGTGATGTTATGGCTGCAATTAGTAACATTATGCCTTGCTATTTCTGTTGGCACGATTTCTCAGTGCCCGACATATTATCAAATATAATTAGAACCATAAGTTTTTCATCAATAAATAACTATAAATCATTATAATCAACTCTGTTTGTATCCAAGACAGTAACAAATTGCAGCTTTAACGTGCCAGAGGAGAACCGGTCCTCCCGGTTGAGCCTGGCTTCTCCCAAGGTTTTTTTTCTCCACCTATACATCATTGGAGTTTTGGTTCCTTGCCACTGTCGCCCTGTTGGCTTGCTGGCTGGGAGACTGCTGACATCTAACTTACATTTACGCATTTGGCAGACGCTTTTATCCAAAGCGACTTATATTGCATTACACTATACATTGTTTCTAACAATGTATATTTGCAATCCCTGGGATCAACCCATGACCTTGGCGTTGTTAACGCCATGCTCTAACCACTGAGCTACATGAAAGCTTAACCTGGGAGTTTTGTAAACTGAAAAACCTTTAATATTTTTATTGTATATATTTTATGTATGTATGTATGTATTCTACTTTTGCATGTTGTGTGTAGTTCATGGTACTATTGCAAATCCCTCATAAGATCTTTTATATGCCATCTCCATGTAAGCTAGAACGCATATCTTGTTTAATGATTTTGTGGTTTTATCGGTTCAGTCAACCATTCATTCATAAACCTACTATACCTAATTAGTCTTATACATCTCACACGTATTATTTGCAATAGTACCGTTAACATGTCTGACATTTGTTCTGTGTTTTATTATTATTATTTTTTATGTAACATTGTAAAAAGAGTTATATAAATAAAATTGAATTGAATATATAAACACACAGGAATAAATATGCGCACACTCTCTGAGTGATGGTCATCTACCATCAGCCACCAGGAGAGTGTAAATTTATTCTTAACATT
>JAZGTI010001505.1:0-43798 GCA_036877585.1 Botia kubotai
AACACAAATGTTTCACCAATTTAAAAGAACAACAGAATTCCAACGCTTTATCTAATGTAAGCTTAAGTATTGAGACCATTGGCTCACAGTTGTGTTTTTAAGCGATCGCATCTTGTTGTATCATTTGTTCACACATTAAAAGCAGGAAATGTGTGTGCGTAGCATCGGTTCTGTTCATTGCTTCTGCAGTCGGGGTCTTGCGTTCAGTGAGAACACAAATGAAGATGAAGGAGCCGATTCTGACAGAAAAAAAGTAAAAAAAATCCAAAAATGTGACAGCGGCAGGCAAGAGCAGATCCAACTCCATCTGTTTGAACAGGTAACTGAGATCAACTTTACAAATAATGGCTCTAACAGATAACTGTAGTATCAAGACCTTGTATTAATCCATCAGTACTTATTTAATGAAAACTATTGCACGCCAAAACACTCCTGGTGCTTTCATCCACTCAGACAAAAACGTTCAAGTTAAATTTCTGTCCAGCTTTTTTTTTATATTGTGAAGCACATGCTTGACATACAGCTGGTTACAGACTGCAGTTCTGTTCATACATCACATATAGAACTTTCAAATTCAGGTGTGACTGAGTCACTCTGAAGACACTCTGGAGTCACATTGGTTATAGAATGCGGTTTTCACTACAAAACTGTATAAACACAAACGCTTTTAGCAAATGTTTAGCAAATGTTGCCTAGCATTTAAAAGGTGTTGAGCAGATCAGAAGGATCTGTGATTTTGCAACAGGCTCAAAGCTTCATTTTAGGTTAGGTTGGTAAACATGGTTATGAGAACATAACGGTAACGCTATGGTACCACATTGAATTTGCCCGGCAGGATTATTACACAAGCTGTGTCTACAAACACCTTTGTCCGTCTCAAAAGTGTCCAGGCCAGGAAAAATAAAAATGCTGGAAATTACCAAACTGACTGGAAATGTCTGGCGCTGTGAGAACCAGATACCATTGTGGTTCCGAACTATCCTGTGAGAAGGTCTGAAAACAGTATTGTGTGCAGTGATGTCACACAACTGCAAATTCACGCAGATGAGTCGAAAACAGAAAACGATTCCGAACAGAAACCATCAAATAGATGAGTCCCTGTGTAAACACTCCAAAGCGGTTTGACGCTGTTTGTGCAAATGAACGCTGAGAATCTTTCCAATGATCTTTGTGATGCTGAGGTATTCCTTTTCCACTTGCTGTCTGTGTACTTAAACACAGACACTAGACAGGAAAGAAACAGAAGGAACACAGCTGGGCTACAGAAAGATTCTTTGTTGAAGTAACAGTCGATTCCAAAACTCATTCTGTCATTAGTCTCATTTTCTTGTTCCGAAACTGGGAAGACATTTTTAGGGATTGTTATGTGACTTGCCGTAGTGGTTTGTAGCGACGATGTCTTTTAAGCTCCAGAAAGAAAACAGCATAAAAATATGAAACAAAGAATAAGCTATGAGTCTTGAAGCTTCTGGAACTATTTAATACCCATATGAGAGGAACAGATTGAAGTTTAAGTAATTATTTAGAGGTAATCTTGCTCTTTCCTTAAAGACATAGCTTTCCCCCCAAAAAATTCTGCCATTCTTCATTCACCCTCATGTTGTTCAGTGCTTGTATATGACTCTATTCTGTGGAACACAAATGATATTTTAAAGACGTCTCAGTGATTTTTGTCCATATAATGGAATTCAGTGGGGACTAATGTTGTTTGGTTATTTGGTTGGTTATTGTTTGTCTTTTGTGTTCTGCAGAGGAAAGAAAGTCAAAGATTTCTCATAAACTGACATGAGAGTAAATTTGCCATTTGCCACCAGGATTTAAAACATGGTGCCATTTTAAAAAGTGGTCTGTGGCCTCTATATGACAAGAATATGCTTCTGTATTTGTAGCTTCACTTTACAAGTAAAGTATTTTTATATGGTTTGAGTGCAATCGCAGATGTTCTCATGCACCTGCATCAAGTACAGCTGCATGCTTTAGGTCTGCTCAGACCTGCTCCTGCTGCATAACGTGTTTATTACACCCATGAGCTCATCTCATGCCTCCCCTAAAGGCCTGACACATGAGAGAGGAGCTAGAAGCCAGCTTGACCCCCAGAGCACATGGCAGATGAGGAATGAATGATAAGGACACAGGTCAGCTTGACGACGTGTACGGGCACGGAGGCAGTCAGGTTGATCCAGAACAATTTAAGACAGACCCAGTGACGTTGGAGCCGCGGCTTAGCGGTGCTGTTGTTATGTACATGTTGAGCTATGATGCTTTTGCAGGTGATGTGAGTTCGAATTTAACCGGTAAACACAGTGCTAGCAAGACCAAAGTCATCGGTTTGAGTCCCAGTAAATGCACTGGGATGGGAATGTGTTTGTTTAAATCAATAAATCTGTTAAATGCTTAAAAAAATAACATTACGTTTTTTACAGTGCTATATATATAGCTAGCATCATTATTACTATAGTGTATGTTTACGGTTGGAACTAAGCCCTAATCCTAAGTATTTAACTGTCTGTGGTATGGGTACAAATGGTACCTCAAATGAAGATATTACTTTTTTTTAACAGGTGGATAATAAAACGGATAAAAAAACAATCTAGATTGCAGAATATAGGGCTTAAGCTCTTTTGACATGCACCAGTAAGTAATTACCTAGCAACACCCTAGCAACCGCATAACAGCGCCCTTAACACGGTCCGAAACACTAGTATTGGTGCTATGTTATGTTTATATTGTAGCTAGTATCGTAGCTAAACACCATTTATGTTTTCTTTAGAAAATGTAAAAACGTTTCTCACACTTCTCCGACCACAAACATTTTGAGGCCATTATTTTTGACAATCCAAGACGGTGCGTAATTTCAGGCCCTCTCTGATGCACATGGGGCTCACAGACCCTAACTCTCGTCTGGAATTTCTCTGTACTGCATTCCTGACAGTCATCATGTGCTATTACCGCTAAACCGATCACCAATCACCACCTCTCGTGAGTTATGGCTCACTGTTATGTATGTAAACTGCATGCCCAGCTCTGTGGGCCACGAGCACCGCCAGACAGAAGCTGTCTGGTTTTATTTGATGATATACAATCTGCCAGCTGTTAAGAATTGGATACACTCTGCGTTTAGGTGCTTTGCCTTACAGGCAAAGATAGACAACACCGTTATATAAGACTGGTTTGGCCCACTGCATGCTTATTTGGTCAATTTTTCCACGTCTGATGAATTTACAGGCCGGTAGTCTAATAGCAGGCAGCTGCCATCGCAAGTAGCCAAGTGGTATTTATTAAAGGTTTTTTTCTTTAGATTTTCCATAAAGTTTTAGAAAACCCTTTGTTTTCTTAGGAATGTCTATTTTTCATGACAATTGTTTGGAATTGGCACGGACAAAACTGTATGAGGTGCTTGTAGGTTTGTTAGCCCCTTGCATAATAGGGGGTTTGTTTTGTGGGATCGCTTGGAAAGGGTTTGACGGAAAAGGGTGTGCGTATGTGTGGCGACATTACAGGTATATATATTTTGCAAACTCTCTCTGGTGCAACTCGGCTCTTGCCTGTGGCTCGTGAAGAACTACATGTCCCAGACTGCCTTGCTACACCTGAATCTCGTTAGAATCCATATGTCTTGGTTGTCACGGTGAACAACCCATACTGCTGACATACTAGAACCCGCCTGACTGCTGTTTTTTATCAGTCTTGGGCGACCAAGGTCTGGCTGAGTATTTCATTCTCTCTCTCTTTCTCTCTCTCTGCTCTTCCACCTCTCTCACCCTCCCTTACTCTTTATCTCCAGAGTCCTCGGGCCACACACAAGTCTACCTGAAGTCAAACAGACAGAGGGAAGCAGGAAGGTAAGGGACCTCTAGCGTCTGTTGTGCTGAGTTTTAATGGTTGGTGAATGCCTGTGTTTGTTTTTGCATGGTCTGGATGAGATGATCAGAAATCTGGTTGGCAGAATTCTGGGCATGACTTAAATAAACTTTAGGACAAGAATCAAGTTTAATAACATTGCAGCTGTTCAGCCTAGTAGCGTTTGAGACCCTTAACGTATTTCACCAAACGATTAAGTTAAACTATTAAGTTAAATTGGTATCATTCATTCAGTTTAATGATTTATTAACAGTGACATGTCAGGAATGTCGATGATGTGCATGCACAGAGACTTCTGTGGTATGTAGACCACTATACGCAGTGCTGAATTTAGTTTCGCATGTTCCTACTGTAAGTTATGATGCAAGATTACTGTTGAAAGCTATCGTACTGTAAGTCTGCGCAAGACACCTGCAAAATATTTTGTCTCCTGATGACCTGCTGACTTTTAACCTTTTTTAACCTTCCTAAAGTGTTAATTAATCAGCCAATAATATAAGACGAATAAGTCGACGAGAACCTATTTGCAAATCTTCAGCCTAGCACACAAAGAAAACGGAAGGTAAATGTATGAGGTAAGGTTTATGTAATGTGAGATGAACTTGGATCTTCACATAAGCAATGTGGGTCTAATTTAGCATGGGAGGAAGGGCCTGTTTGCGCTCACGATGAAGTCATCAATTTCCATTAAAAAAACGTGTCTGGGTTTTGTTTATGTCTAAGGCTGACGGTACGACGTTCTGTTGTTCCTACACATTTTTTTCATGTGCTCTTATGTAATCATAAAAACGTCTTTTCTTTTTTTTTTCCTCTTCTCTTTTCTCTGTCCTTAACTTCTTTCGCAGGTTTAATTTGACTGAGTGCTGCAGCCATGTTTGCTCTTAGCTGTTTCCTGTTAGTTGGGCTGGTATGTCAAAGTTTGGGCCAGTATGACTACTATGATGAAAGCTATCCCGCTCCAGGACCGGAGATGATATCGGCTGCCGGTTGTTCCCAAGAGTGTGACTGCCCCATTAACTTTCCTTCCGCCATGTACTGCAATGAACGCAACCTAAAGTTCGTCCCTGTTGTACCGGGCGGAATCAAATACCTCTACTTACAGAACAACCAAATTGAGGAGATCAAAGCCGGTGTGTTTGATAATGCAACCGATCTTCGCTGGCTTGTTCTTGATAACAACAACATCACCAGTGACAAGATCCAATCTGGTACCATTGATAAACTGGCCAACTTGGAGAAGCTTCTCTTTAGTCATAACAAGCTCACCAAACCCCCTGGTCTTTTGTCTAAGTCTTTGGATGAGCTGAGGTTGACCGACAACCAGCTCAGCTCGTTCCCTGCAAACACGTTGTCCGGCATGGAAAACCTGACCACCATTCACCTCTCCAAGAACAAACTGACCACTGAGAGCATTACAGGTGCCTTCAAAGGTCTGAAGTCCCTCGTTCTGCTGGACGTCAGTGAGAACAAGCTGAAGAAACTTCCAGCTGGAGTTCCACCTTCCCTCTTGATGCTCTATGCTGACCATAATGAAATCGACGGCATTCCTAATGGCTACCTGGCCAAGCTACCAGCCCTGCAGTACCTCCGTGTTTCCCATAATAAGTTGGTGGACTCAGGAATCCCTGCAGGAGTGTTTAACGTGTCCTCTCTCCTCGAGCTGGACTTGTCCTTCAACAAGCTAAAGACCATTCCAGAGGTCAACGAAGCTCTCGAGCACCTGTACCTGCAAGTCAACGAGATCAACAGTATGTCTTTTTCCCTTTTTATGTCTGTCACGTTATAGATCTTCAACGTTTGTGGTTTCATTGCATCACTTTTTCTCTTTTTAGAATTCGACCTGGCCAATATCTGCAAGGTCAGCTCTCCTGTGAACTACTCCAGACTGAAAACCCTGCGTCTGGATGGAAACAACGTCACGCACAACAGTATGCCAGACGACGCCTCCAACTGCCTACGTCAGGCGTCGGAGATCATTTTTGAATAGGGTCACCATCACCTCCTATTGAGCGGTCAATGCGCCCCTTAGTTCATTCAACTAATTAAGACCATTGTTCTTATTAGACAACTTGATTGACATCTTATATCATCAGTATTCATGACCCTGGTAACCCAATCAATGCAAAAGTATTTGCAGGTTTTTGCACGTTGACAACAATATTAGCTCTCCGAAATGTTTATGGAAACGTATGTGTCAAAAATGAGCAAAAGTCGGGAATCCTAAAATCTGGCACATAATATTTGACAGTCTTCTATGACTGCTGTATGTGAGGGGCGCTAGTAGCGCTTTTCCTAGATGTTCACAAAGCCTGTGAGCACAAACTTAAATATTATGATCTAAAGAATACTACAAAAAAATACTTTTTTGTGCAAGATGTGAATGAAACCTAATATAGCTTAGCGTACACTCTAAAGAGGTCGTACCAGATACCTATTTTAATTTTAGCTTCGTTTTTCCGCATGTTAAACGCCTTAATCGCTCAGAATTATTGTAATTGTATTATTGGTAATGCTGTCAATGATAAAATTGTTTAGAATACTATCCAAAAATATTCTAAAATAATATCAAATGCTGGCTAAAATTGACCATTTTTATAGTTTAATCTGCGTTAAAGCTGCTTTAATTTCTGGGAAATGTTTGACATTCGAGTTTATAAAAAAGCAATGTATGTAAAAAGTATGTAACTAATGACAAGTATGTAAAGTAACCTGCACATTGTATGGTTTAAACAAAGATGGCAATCGAGAAGCAGGAAACATGTTGTATTCACAGCAAACTAGTAACAGCATCTGTCTAAACATTGCCAGTGTTTATATAGTATTCTATCTGCATGCAGTTCATCATACAGTTTGTAACAGTAATTGCTTAGAATTCTGTGGTAGCAGCATTGGACTGTTCTTTGTAATCAATACACCATTTAACACCATCAAATCATCGAACCCCAGAATTACAGTGACATTGGCACACTGTTATGTGAAAGCTGTAACCTTCCCTGACCAGTTTGTGTTTAAATGAAGAACATACCAAACCTGTTTGTTCAACTTCAATTGAATAAACCAGATTTTCTACTTGTGTGGAGAAGAAACCGATGGTCGCTGAATCAATCAGTCTGTCTGTTTGTCTATATGTTTTTTTAACAGCATTTTAGCAAAATGCCCAAAAATAATCTAAAATCAGGATGTTAATTAAAATCGTCTATGAACAAGTTATGCTTCAACTATCCATCTACAAACCAGCTGTTCTCATTTGTATTATTTCTGCCATGCTGTTGATCTTCTGTCTTGACTCGTGTAGCTTTCCCTCGCTCAGCGCTGCTGTCTGGGATGGAAAGAAACTTCTGGTATTAATCCATCTCCATCCAACTGCTTTCCAGACTCACAGACAGAAAAATTCAGCGAGACGGCGAGCCGAGATGTTTTCTTTATGCTGTTTGAAGCGGAGCCACGGTGGCGGACCTACTTCCTGTAAAGCATCTTCTGACGTCTCTAGCTAAGGTTCAGGTTGTGAATATTAACACTTGTTGTAAGACGAAAAATCTTTCGTGTGGAAGAGCGTTTTTGTTTTGGCACGTCCTGTGACTTTAAGGTATTATTCAATGTCTTTAAAGATTAGTTCCTTCCAAAGTGAAAATTCCTTCTTATTTACTCTGACTGCCTCACATGATTCCAGTACAGCAAGACTTGCTTTTCCTATGAATCACAAAAGGAGACACTTTAAAGACTCTGAACTTCAATGTCTTCTGAACTTTTCAGAAGACTTCAGATAAAGCACACAAGTCATAGAGGACTTGTATGATATAAAGCTTGGAAGATTCGGTCCAAATTTACAGTAACTGAAAAACAAAATTACTCCTTCACGATTTGTTTACTTATTGTTACAAAGAAAAAAGAAAGTCATACAAGTTTGGAACGACATGAGGGTGAGCGTATGGTTTTCATTTCTGAGTGTTGCTATACCTTTAAGAAGGTGACATATACTGTTTGTGAATCACTCTATACCTCAGCTCAGGATATACATTGGATGAATCATAAAGTAGTCTAACAGTTCGGCTTGATTTTACAAGCGTCTGTTGCTTTATATAGAACTAGCTAGAATCCAGACCATCAGGACAAGTATTTCAAAGGTTAACTAAAAATCTTTCTCCACAAGTCTGAGCTTGCACAAAAGCTTAGAACAAGTGTTGACCCTGGAACAGTAGACGACCTGTAGGCAGACAGCCCAACATTCCAGAGGAGTGGTCTGGAGCGACCATCTGACAGCCATACACAATGTACTTCTAACTCCGGTCCGGTGGACCCACAGCAAACCACATTTTACAGATCTCCCTTATTTCCACACTTGATTCAAATCATCAGCTTGCTAGCAGAGAGTTCCATGTACTGAATTGAGTGTGTCAGGTAAAAAGAGACATACAAAATGTGCAATGTTGTGCCACTGGAGTCAGAAAACACTGACATGAATCTTTTACTGTTTGCTGCAGTATATAGTCATTTTATAGTCGTTTTTGATTGGTTAAAATATGGGTGACAGAACAACTGCCTCAAAATACTCTCTGCTGTAAAATCCTTCCTAAACTAGTAGCTGTGTTTTACCACATTGTAGCCGATCTAAGATAGTCACCATGTGCCATAATCCAGTTTGACCACCTTAACATGGATGAACAAACTGGTGTCCCCAATTGATGTGTGACTATTAATCTCAAACATTCTGTTTTTTATAGCAGAGGTATATGTTGCTAGGATACAGTACTGGTGAAAATGCAGTGCCGTGTATTTCGTGCGCATATGTTTGTCAGCGGTTCCAGAACAATGTGATGTTTCTTGGCTGGCTTTCTATAATAGATTGTTTGAAAGAGAGAGTCTTGCGTATCTCCTGTTTTTGTCGGAATGTTGACATTTCTGTATCTAAAAGATCATAAAATATACACAGGGCATGTGAAGGGACGTCACTTACAATACCAAAGCTTATGCAACGTGACGTCAGATGATTCTTACCCCTTTCTTTGCGGTTCTGCAGTGTTTCGTGTGTACTTGATATCTACACATGAGAATGTAATATACAGCTGAGAATTATAAAGCTAAGGCCTTCTACCATAGAAATGTATGAAAAAATTACGGAAAAATGTAATTCGCTGTTCCGCAATAGTATTTAAATGAATTAGGATATATTATAGGATAATAGCACTCGTACCTGTTGTTCCAGACACTGAGAAGTTACATATGATTCGTGTTAAAAGCAGTGCTGTTTTGTGGACCTTTTTGGGCATGAGCAAACATCTGGTGATCTTACAGAGCATGTGTGTGCTTTGTGCATGTAGGTGTGGGTGATTTTATGGGTGTGTTTGAAATCTGGTGGTCTTCAACGCATAAGGACTTTTCAGTATAGACAAAAGAACCATTCAATAGAAGATAGATTTACTCTTTCCTAAAGTGCAATAGGAAGTTAATATACATCCCACACAAATTCAAGACCTATAGTCTTTAAAACTAAATCCAGATGTTGAAACACGTTGCCCCGCCTTTCCATTTATTGCGCAGGTATACGACGATCAGAGACCCAACTGGATACGGAACAATTAAGTAGGTTAACCCTCTACCATCATTGTATCTTCCAAAAATATTCGCATTCCAGCATAATCCCACCTCTCATTTCACCTTTTACGGGTTGGGACGAGTCTCCCCCAGTGTAAAATGACAGCCAGATGACATGCATCGCCCCAGGGTGACCTAGTTTATCGGGGTGTAAAAACATAGTGAGGCATGGAGATGAGGTAGGTCCATTGCTCACCTCATATCAGTCCAAAAAGGGGTTATATGTCTCTAAGCCACGTCACATGAACTTGTGTGGAGGGTTTTATCGTTGTACCAAGGGCACCCAACTCCTGTGGCTTTGCAGACCCCTCTGCTCACAAAGGAAACCGCTGTGCTAGCAGTAAGTAACTAATACATGCTTTGCAACTCCCCTCGCATCTTACAGACACTCACACACCCCCTTATTAAAGCTCGACCAGCCAATGTCAAAGGTTTGGCCTTAGGGCAGTTACACTACTTACAATAGAAATCTAATAAGGCTGTGATGCATGTCCGGGCCAGACAAAAAGTGAGAAAAACAGTAAATTGGACTCAAACTGGCAACGACAGCAGGACCAGGAGGTTGTCCAGAACCAGACACCTAACTAACCACCTGCACTAACCACCATCAGTTCTATGAATGGGAAAAGCAGGTATGTTTGTTTTATCTTATTTTTTCTTATTTTTTTATGTGATTGTGATGTAATAAGGAAATGGGGATAGATTTAACCCCTTTATGGGGTTCATCATTGAATTATGTTACATGTATCATTCTTTCGGTATCGCTATATCTTCCCCATCTGTATCTTTGCTGCATGTTTTCATGTAAAATAATGATTTTTAATGGACCTTATACAAGTAATATCCAACATCTAAATACTCCTGAACATGAATCTGTAGGTTCGGTCTTCTGCAGTGGTTTTGAGATTACACTCAGATTCAGTGTGATCCTAACAAAATAAGTAGAAAAAGTCTTTCAGACATTTATCATGGTTGACATTCCTTTCATTTTGAAGTCATGCTAATGTCATGCTAATATTTCTGTTTCATTGTAGTGGATATTAAGGCACCACAGTATTACCAGTTGATACAGTTCTCTTACTATTGTAACATTACTGGTTTTTGTAAGGGGGATTTTCTTTAGTTTATGTTTGTTTACATTGTGTTTGCGTAGGCGGTAAAGATGTGACATGTATGTGCTGAATGTAAATGTAAATGTAAACAGCTCATCTCTTTGAAAAGAAAGAACTTCAGCCACCAAACAGAGCTAGACACTCGATCTGTACAGAACCAAATGTAGAACCATGTTCCATTAACATAACTGCCTAAAACACAAATCCCCAAACAGGAAATTAATCTCTGTGAGGGCATGTGTTTCATTTTAGGTGAAACATATGAGACACGAGGCTGAGTCATTTTTTTCTCATTGCAAACGTGCAACGAATGTAATTTTTGGCTGTGAAAGAATTTAGTGAGAAAAGTTTGAGGTCAAACTGAAATCTCAGACTTTGGTTTGAGGCTCGGTGACATTGAAGAGATTTCTTTTGAAGCTCTAGAGAAGACGAGAAAAATCTGAGCAGTAGATTTTAAAAAAAAAGTCTCAATCTACTCTTCATTTTACACTGTTAATGCTATCCAGACTAAACAGCTGGCAGTATAAGGAGATGCTATTTTACTATAATGTCTGTTATCAATGTCTCCCAATTGATAAAATGTATTAGATAGATATGAATATTATTATAATATAACCATTAAAGGAATGTGATTAATCTGAGTTTGTTATTAAGCTGAAACATCTACAATAATGTTTAATAATAACTACATGTAGATACTAATTATTGCCCTGAGAATGACCCTTGTCATGGCCTGTATTTCACCGCCCAATGCTCTTACACCGTAACTACACCGTGTTGTGGACCTTGAGGCAAACGTCTTCAGTGATTAGCCGTCTTAAGTCTTTCTGTGAATAATGAGCTTCAAATTCTGTAACAGGTTTAGTTTGATGTTTATACTTTTTGCCCTTTAGGCCACTGACTCTAACTAACTTTGTGCTGCACCTTCTTAGACACGAGATGTTGGATAATAGACTGGATCATAGATTAGGACAGGAGAAGCCAATTACAGAGGATTGTAATGAGACAGCAAGATGTTGTCGTCGGTGGAATTGAGTACAAGTAATGAAAAAATAAGATCAGACCTTGGCAGTCAAACAATGACACCTGTACCAACTTCATCTCTGCTTCTAAATGGAGACTGGTGCTCTCCTGGGGACTTGTTCATTTTGGTGGCTTGATCCGAGATGCTAATTTCCTCGTATCTATAAGCATGTATACTCATCAACTGTTATTTTCCAGTCAAACTCCTGATATGTTATGATTGTGCGGCACTTGTAGCCTACTGGTTATCGATTCGATTCCTAATGGCGGCTGGTAACAACTGAGATGCCATTGACCACCACCTGACCATCAATTCCCATTTGTGCATGTTTATGAATGGATTGATAGATAGGACCAGTGATTAACAGACACATGGCATGGCTTCTTCTGCAGACTTGTGTCTAGTCTAAGTTCCCACTGTTCCCTCCAAAGATGTTTGTTTACTCAAAGGACACAACAGCTGTTGGTGTACGAGGATAAGGATAAAAAGATCCTCCACAGGTATAGGCCTGTATTAGCCTCATTATAACTGGGCCAAGTCCTAGGACTACCTCTGGCCAACACGCTGATTTAAGCACAGTCCATGCTCGCAGGATTATGACTCTTGATCTCAAAGGACTATGATTGGCTAAGATTTTGTCCAGTGTGTATGTCTGCAAAGAGATCATGACATGTCATTGGCACTACAAATAGAGGTAGGAGAACGCAAAGTAGTTCAGAGTTGAAACAGTCGTACCCATACCAACCCTTGAAGGAAACACACTAGTGACGAGAAGACAAAGGTACGTCTCAGACTAGTAGCATTTGTGCAACTATGTGCATTAGAAACTCCTAGCAAGGATCGTGTTTGTTGCAACAGTTCAACAATGAGTTAAGGTACTTTTCAGTATGTGTGGTATAGACATCAGCTGTATTTTGATGCAGTTACAATCATAACTTAGTGTGGAGATCATGGCCAAAGTCTTGTCTTTGAGTGATCATCACAGGTGAAGCTGGCTCCACCTAACCCTATCAACCTTCCAGATCTTAATAGTCTCTGGTTCAGTCAAAGACTTTTGCCTGTAAAAAATGGTCTCCAGACAGCAACTTGGAACTTGGGTTTAAAAAATTTAAATCACTACCAGATGAGAGAAAACTCAGCTATGGAGCTTTACCAAAGTGTTAACATTATTTCTTGAGTGCTTTTTTCTCACAGGACAATCTGAGGCCAAGAGAAATATGTGGATGTCAGCAAAGAAAGTTTAGTGAAAAAACAACAATGATTGTTAATAAGATGTATCAGGTTGCTGTTAGGCAGCAATTATGCAGCATTAGGTTCCCTACACGCTGAAGAATGCTTATGGATGTTGAAATAGCACAAACTCGAGATTGTAGATTCCGTTATCCTGACATGTTGGTCAGATGTTAAAAACACATGTTTGACACACCTGGTAAATTCAGAAGTATTTAGAAAAGATGTTGCTGTCTTCTGAATGGAGATGGGTAGTGCCATGTCAGACTTAAAGCAATTAAAGTTGACCTGGCAGCGTATTATGGGTTTAAGAAGATTACTTCACAGGAGACACAGGGATGTAATTTTAACTAAAGGATGTTCCTTTTCCTACCTGGGGAAAAGTAGGGTAAATGTGTCACTAAGTAAACTGAGTGATACCTTTAAGAGTTGCATGCTATCAAGGTCATTGACATCCTAATATGTTCCTTTTACCTCTATCATTTTGTAGGTTGAAGCTAACCATGCTGTGGCTTATTGTTTCCTGTCTGGCCCTACTTTTGGTTGGCCAAGTTAGCACTCAGGAAATGCCCTACGAACACCTGATGTCTCAGCTCCAAGCATGTCCTAAAGAGTGTCGCTGCCCACCAAGCTTCCCTTATGCTGTTTACTGTGACAACAAGAGCCTGAAGGGCATACCTGTCATCCCTTCCTACACCTGGTACCTGTACCTCCAAAACAACCTCATCGAGGTCCTCTCCGCTGATGCTCTGCGCAATGCCACACAGCTGAAGTGGATCAACCTCAACCGCAACAAAATCACAAGTGAAGGCGTAGAGGCTGGTGCCCTTAAGGCCTTGCCAAACCTTTTACACCTCTACATGGAGGACAACTTGCTGACTTCCATTCCATCTCTGCCCACCAGCTTAGAGCAGTTACGGCTCTCCCGGAACAGAATCTCAAAGGTCCCACCAGGAGTCTTTTTAGGGATGGACCATCTCACCTTGCTGGATCTGCAAAGCAACAAGCTGCAGGATGATGCAGTGACTGAGGTCAATCTGAAAGGTCTCAGCAACTTGGTCCAGATCAATTTAGCGAAGAATCAGCTAAACAATATGCCCCTCGGCCTGCCACCCACAACCACGCAGATCTTCCTAGACAGCAACAACATTGAGAAGATTCACGCTCAGTACTTTAAGGCTCTTCCCAAGGTTACATCTGTCAGGCTCAACCGTAATAAGCTGGCTAATGGAGGTATCCCAAAAAATGTCTTCAACTTTACCAGCATCCTGGATCTACAGCTCTCCTACAACCAGCTCACTGAGATTCCTCTCATCTCCCCTGGTTTGGAGCACCTGCATCTGGATCACAATAGGATCAAAAGTAAGTCAACAACCAGTTGTAATCACTGGAATGGGCCCTTTGATTTCCATTCTCAACTTCTTTATATTTGCATAAACAGTCTCAAAGGTCTCAAAAGTTATTTTTGATAAGTATCAGTTTATGCAGTTCACATGCTATAATATTTCATATGTTATAATATTTTCCATAGGTGTGAACAGCTCTGACATTTGTCCACCAGGGACGCTTGATGACTACTTCAATGACAACGGTCCTCGTCTGCGCTACCTACGTCTGGAT
This sequence comes from Botia kubotai, assembly GCA_036877585.1. Lineage (NCBI taxonomy): Eukaryota > Metazoa > Chordata > Actinopteri > Cypriniformes > Botiidae > Botia > Botia kubotai. The sequence goes on from JAZGTI010001505.1 coordinate 14,440, forward strand.
GGCAATGAGATCAAGCCCCCTATTCCACGAGATCTAATCATGTGTTTCCGTCTCCTCAGGGCGATTGTCATATAAAGGTGTGACATGCTTGAGACACTCCTGTCCCTAACATATGATTGGAAACAAAAACACTTGAAAATGGTCCAATAAAGGATCGAGCTATTAGGAAAGTCAGAAATGTAATATTGAACTTTGTTAGTACCTTGCTGAAAGAATTAGCTTAAACCAGCATCAATTTTCATGCTAGGCCAGGTACGTCTATGCTGGTTAGTGTTCATCTGGTGGTGGTCTAGCTAGTGGACCAGCATAGCCACACTCTTTTCCTACCAAGAAACTTATCTAATAAAGCTGGTCCACTGGCATGATATTTTTGGTTACAGTTGACCAAAGAGTAGAGTATAGTTACATTCTGGTTGACTCTTTCTAATGAAACAAAACGTGTTTTGATGATAATCCATGCTGGTCCTTTCAGCGTGTAGATATGGTTCATATAATGGTTTCTCTAATGGCTGTATTGTAACACCTCAGTGCCTTCCTTTAATTTTATACATGTGGAAAACTAGCAAGTCTGCTCTGTGTGAAACAGCATTATCTGTTAAACGTTCCAGCTGTACCCCAAAACCTGTTTTACCTCACCATGCCATTCTGGGGTGTTTTGGTCAGCAGAGCTGCGGCCTGACTGTGAAGCCAGATTTTTCTGTAGTGAATTTTACATAGTGGTGGTGTATTGTACTTAATGCATGGTTACATTCATTCACAATAGTGGTAATAGGAGAGTTTGAGTTGTTATACGTTGTTACACAATTGACATCCGTTCTTCAATGACTTGCTTTTAAAAACCTGTGGGATTCTCACAGTTATTTGTCTTACATCTTTGTAAAGTCAATGTTTTATAGGTTGTTGCTACAAGAGTCACATCCTGTTAATGTGGCATGAACTGGTCTTTCATAGATTCTATAGAAAAACATAATTACAGTACATACTGTAACTGTTTTAATCATTCATGTATTTAGCATTTACAACGTTCTAGATTAATTTTTATTTTTTTTTTTCTAAAATAGTTTTGATATTCTTTTCCACACACAAATGTGATACTTTTCGATACGTCGATACTTTTCATTTTTTAAAATGTGAATTAATGCCACTTTTATGCTGGATAAAATTCAAGATAAGATGAACTTCTGTTTTATGTTCTTTATTAAATTGTTTTTAGTGGTCATTATCTTGTCAACCTTATTGATTCATTAAACATTATTAATTCATTGTAAATGCTAAGACTGGTTATTTAAAACAATTTTTACACACATACAGCGTAAACGATGCCAATAAACTACCTGTCTTAGCCTTCACTATTTTAAAAGTAGTTTTAAGTGACTTAGCAGAAATATGATTACCAGGAGACAGAAAGATAATTAGCATGGAGGAAGAATCTGAGACCTGTATAAACATCCAGCAGGCATTTGTATGGCGCTTCCTGGAAGCTAGCAGGTCTTCTTCTGCAGTGTGCTACATTTGTGCAGAGGTAGGGAAAAGGGGTCTGGGTTTTAGCATTTAGCGCCGAGCTCTGGCGCAGAGCAGAATGGAGGCCTTTTCTTGCTCTCAGTGCTGTGCTAAGAGCGAAGCCTCACAGAGGGCCCATTGTGTGCAGGGACCCTGCAAATCCCTACATGAAAGCAGAGTATGCCTCACGGTTACCTCAGGAAAAGGAAGACAAATATCTCATATTTAGTACTGAATACCTTATCTGTCTCTTCAGGAAACAACAAACAAAAAGGGTTATTAGAGATTAAGGGATTTTTTGCATCTACTGATGTGCAAATTGTGTATCGCAAGCATGTTGTCCGTTAGTGTGTGTGTATGTGTGTGTGTGATGCAGTGTGGTATGGGGTGGGCACTGCTGTAGATGTGACCAAAACCCAATCTTACACTTTTCTCAGTCTCATTTCTTACCGTCACATACACAGACAGGTGGGGTACGGGGGTCTAGAAGTGCATGCGCACACGTCAAGCACCTCAGAACTCACACACCCAGTAACATCCACACACACATACAGATACACAGACACACACTCGCCTTCTCAAAGCTACCGTGAGTGACCGGTTGTCATTGGCCAGGCCCACCGACCCTCTGCCTGTCCGATCTGAAGAACAGGACCATTTGGGATAGAAGAAGAAAGAGGTAAGAGTTCTATGGGTTCCTAAATGCTGGTGCTACACTATAGAGAAGGGAACTTACTGAAGGGCTTTTGGGTTCAGTTACTTAGGGTCACTGGGGCTAATGCATACCTGCTATGCTGAAGTACACTTGATGGACAGTAATAAGGTTTTCCTTTATTTTTTTATTTTTGTTTTGAAGATGGCTGACTTATTGATACAACATATGAGTGTCTTGCACTAGTTCTTTATGTTCTTATTGTAATATTCACATAATAATAGCATGTTAATTTGTTGTGTAAAGTGTTTAAACTGGGATGACATGTGGCCAGTTTGATAATTGTAGAAATTGATGTACTTACTGTATTTTGGTATATTTTGCCATATATTTTCTCAGAGGTTTGGAAAATGAGTTCAGTTAATGGATGTGATGGTGATATTTAAGATATTTGTATGTTTTTTTTATATTTTAAGACATCATGGCGATATTTAAGAGGATAATTTAATTATATATATGTATATATATATATACACACACACACACAGACAGACACACAAACACACACACGTGTTTGCATATATGCATAAATATACATACCTATATACAAATCTAGGCCTAGGCATACACACACACACATATATATTACAGTTTAAAACAGGTATCATTGGGTATTAATGGTGAACCTATTGTGACACTGAATCTTAAAGATATTGATACCACCAAAGAAAAAATTGTACAATTTTGGAATGCTGGAGGGCAGAGCCAAAAACAACACTGGGACAGATGCTCACACACACACACACACACACACACATAGTTGCATGGGGTATGCACACTGCAAATACAGCCCGAAGCGAGTAAAAGCCGAGCTCTGTGTGCAGTATAGTCCCTCTTTCAGTATTTCCCAACTGAGTTTGAGCTGTCAGGCACTGGTACACTAAAGCTTAACTGAGGTCTGATGTTCCTTTCATACTGTAGATACAGACCGAGCTGGTCTACAGACTCACAAGTAAAATGATGGCATTTAATCGATATAATGTCTATAAAATGTGTGTATGTGGTTTGGTGTGATGGCATAAGATGACTGGCTGTCAGAAACCCACAGGGAACTGATTTATTTCTGCAGTGGTTTCTTGAGTGACTACGTCTCTAAATAACCCTTCACTGAAAGTGTGTGTGTGAGTGTGTGTGTGTGAGAGAGAGAAAGAGCGAGAGAGAAATACACACAGATCATAACTCATGGCCACACTGTCCACAGACCTCGGTGGAATTTCGAGCTTGAATGAGGAGACAGACCCTCATAAAGAGGTTCTGTCAGAGGTCTCGCTTGCGTTTTCCTCACTTTCTTTTGCTTAGCTCTCTCCATCACACCCTGAGGACCAGAACCTCATCCTTCATCTCTGCCCATCAACCTCGCCCCCTCTCCTTCCATGCTTCATTCACTCCTAACTTACCTCTTTAGCCCCTTTAGGGGTGTCTAGCAGACCCCACTCTTGTTTGTCACTCAATGTCAGTTCTTGTGATAATAATAAACATTGTTCATAAAAACTGAATGTTTATGAGTGATGTTCAACTACAGACATTGCTAGAGATTGGGTTAGTTTAGATTGGGTGTGAGTAACTGGAATTTATGACCAGATTGACTGAACAATGTTTAAGTAACTACATCACAGATATGAATGTGGTTACTTACAACAGCTCAAAAGAAACATTTTTGTGAGTTTTTTTTTGCTGTGGAACCATGTGTTTTTACAATGTGTGATATTTACACAAAAAATATGTCGTCATCACGTTTGAAAAGAAACCTTTTATGATGTCAGCCATCTCACCTCTGACCTTTCAACTTTAACACAAAGCAGTCATTGAGTGGATTCAAGATGGCTGCCGAGGTAGGTGGTGATTTCCAGGCTTGTTTCGTGGCCAAACTAGCTTCATATTTCAGTTCTGTTAATAAACAGAGTTCTCCAGCTTCAGAAGTGTGTGTGCTGTAGACCAAAAGTCTGTATTGCACAGAAACTGCAGAGACTGTATTAACTTAAGGCAGGTAACAAACCAAAGACTATTTATGGAAGGAACTGCTTGCCCTTTATCATATTAAACATTTCTAAATTGAATTTTTATATTTTAAAAAGCAAGCAACTTTGACTTCTTTAAGGGTGTGCAGATGTGACACGTATTTGGTGAGCCAGAAGCCCATGGTTTTGAGAAGGATGTTTGAGATGGCTTGCATCACAGCCAACCCAAGCAACTTCACTGTTGCTTTATAAATCTTTCCCTTAGCTTCCTTCCTGGAGAAACTCGGGTCACGGAGTTCTTTGATACTGTGATGTAAACTCTCTGAATGATAAATACCGCTCATAATCTCATGATATGCCAATTAAAGGAATATAATGTCCACATGAACATCTTAGGTTCTCACTAGACATCATGGTGTGTGTTTGTTTGTCTAGCAGGACGATGGTAACGTTGGTGTGGGGACTCCTAATTCTGTATGTGGCGGCAGCTTTACCCCCCAGATACGCCCGACAAGCAGAACTGGACAACTATGACGTTACCGTAGACGTTGAGAATTCGGAGGTCTATGACTATTACGATGGCGTTGATGAACCTCAGGTGAGGCACCAGTATGACCTAAATAAAAATTGTATTAGTATATGTTATCATTAAAATGCACTTATATTGTTACGTAAGGTTAGTTAGAACACCATCTCTTTTACTCTTACAATTAATCTGACAGATTAATCTCAGGTTAATTTCGCTACTGTACCTTTAAGGCCATCATGATTGGTTAACTCTTCCCATGTGGGCATGTAACTATGGGCGGTTGCTATTTCTGAAGGAGCACTTTTGGCAGCCTAGTTTCCAAAAGTGTATCTTGCACTAAAACTATTTTGTTTTTAAATGAGCAAGGACATGTCCCATATTTGTATATCTGTTCCCTTAGCATACTTTGTAGAGCACGACTCGAGCGATGCCAAGCCCATAGGTTTCATTCCCAGGGAAAGCACAAACTGATAAATTGTACACTGTAGGTTAATGCACAGGCTTTGGGATGTGTTCTAATTGTTATGAAGGCATGTAATGCAGCACTTTTGCTTTAGGGTGTTTGACATCTTTTCATTTGCTGTGCCGATCCAAGTGTTCCTGGAGGAGATAATATCCAGCTATGTCAGTGTTTGTTTTATGATTTTCATTTAGAAACACTTTTAACCCAGCTGCTGTGTTTTAGGCTCGGCCACTGAGGGCATGTGGGCCTGTATATACTCAGCCTGTGTGGAAGTTCTGATCTCAGATCAGTTTTCTGCCACACATACTGATAGCAAACATTCTTAGCAAAATGTATTACTGAAAATGGTGCCTTTAAAATATCGTTAAGATGAGATTCCAAAATTCTGGTATCACTTCACTGTTTTTATTTGTTTGTTTTATTTTATATGTTTTTGAAGATACTAAAAATCAGATCCCTGTCAGTCTTTTCCAAAGTTTTGATATCCCCTAAATCCAGCCAGCATTCCAAAAGCACTGTTATCTGCAGTAAACGATAAATGGTGAAAATCAATTTGTGTGCTTCATCTAACAAGTACCTCTCCTGGACGTACCATCTGTATGATAAACGGACCAGATGTTGTTGAATGTGGAATTCCTTCACGTTATACACAACTGCATTAGCCAGCTGAATTTTCCATTGGCACAACTGTATGGAAGGAAAAGAAACGCTGGCATTTTTACTGTACTCAGGTTTATGCAGAAGCAATAGTTATTTAATGGTATGTTCGTAAGTAAATGAAGGATATTATTACTGACTAGTTGGTTGTCATCTTGATAACTTCCTGTTTTTATTTTAAATTGATATTTTATTAAATGGCGTTTATTTGTGGTTGTTTGATAAAACCACACTTTATTATTCCCATCTCTGCATGCTATATTTAGTTAAATCATATTTTGCACACTGACAAATATTGAGGGTTAATGGCCAGCAGTTAAGCAACAGCTATGAGAGAATTTATTCAGCAATAACCTTGATAAAACTCATCTTCAGCCTGGAAAAAGTTGGACCAAAACTATGTTTGACTGGCACAAGTCAAGATGGGTTTTGAGAGGAGCCACTTTGAAGCCAAGAGACTTAACTTGATCCTGATGTGAATTTTATATAGTTGAAGCCACAATCAAAAACACATCTTTGAGATACAACAGACTTTGTGTAAGATGCTAATTCAAGCATCTTTAGGATTTTATGAATTTTTCATAAATTGTGAGAATGTTTGTTGTTTCTCCGCAGAGATATGCTATTGCTATAGTAGGTTACTGGATTGCTGTACATACAGGGTCTTGTAATAAATGTGACGATGAATAGCGATTTTGTAGTATTTTGTAAGGGTGTGTAAGTCATCACAGAAATTCTACTAGAATGACTTGAAGCTCATTGGATGTTGCTTCAGGTTCTGTTAATCTTCAGATCTTAATCAGATCAGCTTAATAGGTTTTTGAATAAAGCATAAAATTTAGCAAAATAAAGGCTGAAGGAATATCAGTATTTATACATATTTATACCTACAGACGTAAAAATGGTAACAATTTGTAACATTGGTAAAATATTGGCCATTTGTTTATATGTTTGACTGTTGAGAGAATTTAAAGTATGTGGCCTTCACTACAAAGTAATGTTTTACAGCTTGTAAATAGTAGTTATGTTTAACATAGTTTGGTTAAGTAGGTTTAAGTTTATCTTATTTGTGAGACACATAAGCTCCTGTGGAGTTTATACAGTGTGCTGGAAAGAACTCTGTGGAAATATGGATTTTCTGCTACCACGTATGTCTTGGTTCCACAAGGACCATCCTGGAGAACAGCAGCCACTCAGCGATAAAACAGTGAATGGTTTCACAGCACCCCTCTGTGGTTTATAGTGGGATCAAACACAAGAAAGCATTAACAATTTTATTTTGTATTGATTCTGCCCTAATACTCCACCCCCCCACCCCAAGGTATGTGGGCGGTGTGAATTTGTGCCAGCTTTATCATATCATGAATAAAACATCATTTAAAAGATAATCTACAATCATCAATATGTGCTAACAATAATGTCAAATTTTGTCAACGTGAACAATTAACATATGAGGGAAAAGATGCCTTTGAAAACTTCGACCTTAAAAGGTCTGATGCCCATTGAAGGGCCCATTACCATTACAAAAGGAATAACCCATTTGTTAAGTACCACTTCTTGCAAACCTTCAGAATAGTTTTTATTACGATCAGATACAGTAAAGCAGCTGAAGCACATATATAGCATATAACGTATATATCCAGATTGACTCTTATCAACCATTGTAACTGTAGGCAGTCTGAGAAAGCTTTGTTAGGGTTTATAGCAAGGTACAGCATGCTTACCTAAACTCCCCTTACAGATTGGCACCTTGAGCCCTGATGAGGACAATGACCCCTCCCATAGTGCCTATCTGGAGGGGGAAGAAGAGGAGGTGGAGCAACAGCAGAAGGAACGTTGGACAGTTGGAGAAAGAGAAGACAAGAAATTTCCCATAACACCTCAACTTATCCCATCAGGGTCTGGGGAGTCAGGGACTCTGATGGGCCCTAGGGCACAGGGAGGTTTGTACCATAAGTACACACACACACACCCCACACTGCTAAGCATTATTATTAGCCTGTCAACTGATTCATCATGCTGTAATTCCATTTAACTGGCAATTTGATTGGTTAAATGAGTTTTAATCTTGTATTAACTTTGCTTACGTGCACCATAGTCCAGTCGTCTCCTTAAGCTTTAACCAGTCCATATAGTCCTAAGTGTGATTCTAATTCTAATAACTGTTCTAACACCTAATCTTGTCTTGAGCAAGAGGAGGAGCTTCGTCTGACACCCATTGACATCCTTCAGATTTCTGGGGACATTTCGGGCTCTGGTGAAATAAGGTCTGGAGCATCTGGAGACTTGCTCAGTGACAAAGTTTCTGGCTCTGGAGAGAGTTTGACATCTGTGGGTTCTGGGACCTCTGGTGACATTTTGGGTTCTGCAGGCTCTGGGTACTTTGGTTCTGGAGTCTCTGGGCTTTCTGGTTCAGGCATAATATTGTTCTCAGGTGGAGGTCAGTATTCTGGGAGTTTGGTTTGCTAATTTTATACATTCCGCTTCAGGGGAATCGTGATTGGCATAGCATATTTTTCGCTATGAATATAAAGGTGTCTAATCTATTGTTTGTACATTTTAGACATACGTGGGGAGAGATTTAAGTAATCATGGTTACAACCATAACTGTTTTGTGTTGGTTAAATGTTGTCCTAAAATAGTTTGCCCATCATCACTACCAGCATTGCTGTAATGCTAGCATCTCTCATCGACTTTTAAGAGGGCACTGATTTGTTTCTTGCAACCTCAACTTGTCTCACAAGAGGAGGAGCTCCTGACATTTGGAATCCCTTCACAAGAGGCCTCTGGGGATTTTGAAGAATCTGGGTTTGTTGGAGAGTCTGGGGCTTTTGGGGTTCCTGAGGTGTCTGGAGAGTCTGGGGCCTCTGGGGTTCCTGAGTGGTTTGGGGCCTCTGGAGTTCTTGAAGTGTCTGGAGAATCTGGGGCTTCTGGGGTTTCTGAGGTGTCTGGGGCTTCTGGTATTCCTGATGTGTCTGGAGAGTCTGGGGCCTCTGAAGTTCCTGAGCTATCTGGAGAGCCTGGTGTTCCTGAGGTGTCTGGGGAGTCAGGGACCTCTGGGGTGCCTGAGATGTCTGGACAGTCTACGACCTCTGGGGTTCCTGAGGAGTCTGAAGAGTCTGGGACCTCTGGGGTTCCTGAGGTGTCTGGAGACCCTGGGACCTCTGGGTTGCCTGAGATGTCTGGAGAGCCTGCGACCTCTGGGGTTCCTGAGGAGTCTGAAGAGTCTGGGACCTCTGGGGTGCCTGAGGTGTCTGGAGAGCCTGGGACCTCTGAGGTGCCTGGAGTGTCTGGGGCCTCTGGGGTGCCTGAGGTATCTGGAGAGCTTGGGCCTTTTGAGGTGTCTGGAGAATCTGGGGTTCCTGGGGAGTCTGAGGTGCCTGTGGAGACTGAAGAGTCTGAGAGCCCAGAGGAATCTGGGGTGACTGAATCCCCTGAAGTCACCACAGAAATATTTTTTCCTGAACTAGAGGAAGGTCAGTACCTTGATCAACACCATGTGCCTTTTTAATTTTTAGATGTAGGTTCTGATTTGTGGAGAAAATGTGGTAGTCTCGTGTACATATAACAAAATTGATGATAGATCAGAATAGATGGGAGCAGGTTTATGAGAATTTAACTTATTCACTTTTAAACTTGACAATGCTAGGCTGTATTCATTTACTTCAACTTCATTTAACTGGCTGATATTGGTTAAATGTGTGTTTACTGTCTTTGGTGTGCATTATAACAACAATAATTTAGCATCATAACTTTTAAATGTCAGTATTACTCACGGTCTGTCCTGTTCCATTGTTCACCCTGTGTCCATGTGCTAATATATCCCCATAACACCTAATGTTGTTATGCCTAACAAGAGGAGGAGATACTCCTAACTACCCTGACCACCCCCCAGGAGGGGGCTGGGGGTGAAGTAGGGTCAGGGCTACCTGAAATTGACCCATACATACCAGGTCAGTATTTCCACTGTCCAAGTAATTAAATGATTGTATAACATGCATTTTATTAGGTTTCCTACATCAAGACATGTTCAGGCTTTTACCTAATCTAAGATAGTTAACCCAAAGGTGACACATCTGTCATCATTAACTTACCCTCATGTTGTTCCAAACCCGGTTTTTCATGCACAAATGGTTACTGTTACATACTGACAACTGTCAGACCATGATATTCTACATAACCGTGTCTTGTGTGTGTCATAAAATAAGTAATGCAGGACTGGGAAAACATGACAGAATGTAACTGGTTACTTTTATTTTATTTTGGTGAACTATCCCTTTAAATCTGTACCAGAGATGTATATCTTTATTTAAACGTAAAATAAGTATTTAGCCAACATTCACCAGACTTTGTTTGGTTGGTCTGTTAATAAACGCTACAAAAAATTCCCCAAAAAATACAAAGAAATTCTTTAATTTATAGTTGCTGGTGTATATACCAGTACTTTTTGTGTTTAAAAATGTTGTTTGTCTCTTGTATGCCACCCACTGTTTTGGCGCTAAGGTATGTCTACCTGTGTGCTGTGTGCCTGTCTCGTTGGATCTGTATACTGTGATGACCTCAGACTGGACCGTGTTCCTCCCCTTCCCAAAGAAACCACTCATTTCTACGCCCGCTACAATAAAATTGCAAAGATTAGCAAGTCTGACTTCGCCAACCTGAGTAAGTGTTCCGTCAAATAATGCAGTTCAACATATTAAACTGCAGTTCATATAGACAGCAGCCTTAAGCAGTATGTAACATAGTACACTTGATTTGATAGCATTAGCAACATTTGATAGCTTTCACTTGATGCTAACAATCTTAAATTGACATTTTCTTTACCGTTTTGTTTTTTTTGTCATGAAGACAAATTAAAGAAAATCGATTTGACAAGCAACGGCATTTCCAAGATCGACGATGATGCTTTCTTTGGCCTTCCTGCTCTGGAGCAGTTGATATTACGAGAGAACAGTGTTAGACAACTTCCTGCTCTGCCGTCCTCTATGACTCTTATCGATGCTTCTCACAACCAGCTGGGCAGCACTGGCATCCACAGAGAAGCTTTTAAGGTAAAATAACCAATGCGGATCACAATTAGCCGTTAGCGTAACCCATGGCAAGTTTTCCTTGCAGACAGATTCTTTGTAGAGTTCTGTGATAGCCTATTGTTATGCAAGCAGGGCTTGAGGACATGTGACAAAACCCCCATGCAACTGGTAATAGTGGCCATATCCTGCTGATGTGAATGTTCTTCAGCTACTTTTGACAAAATATGTAGCCAAGTTTATATTCACTAATGCATTTCCTGTTTTTAGGACATGCCAGGGCTACTTTACCTCTACTTGACGGACAACAACATGGACCACATCCCGGTTCCTTTGCCTGACAGTCTGCGCTCTCTGCACCTACAGGTACCTGGACTCCCACCTCACTAGTGCCACCATGTGGACATCCACAAAAATCTGCCAACTAACTGAAATATTACCATTTATTTAAGTCAGCTGACGTTTTAGGAATTATGCTGTTTATTTGGATGCATCAGTAAAGTAAAGCTCTAATAACAGAAATCAAGCATTCATTGATGTCTTCCTGGTGTTATGCATACTGCTTAAACATAAACATTTTAAATATGCTAATATTACGAATGATGTTCCTGCAAGCTACATAAAAAAAATCTCTTTTTCCCATCCAGAATAACAATATCCAGATGATGCATGATGACACCTTCTGCAATCCACATGATTTAAATTACATCCGCATCGCCCTGGAGGACGTCCGCCTGGACGGTAATCCCATCAACCTCAGCAGAACCCCGCAGGCCTACATATGTTTGCCACGTATTCCCGTCGGCGCCCTTATTTAGGAAAAAAGCGTGCGCGCACGAATGCACACGTACAAAACTCACAYGTACGCACATGCATTTCAACTTTAGTTTGGGCTCGGGCAAACACTTGGATATGAATGGCCGTCTTTTAAAGTAACTTGGCATAAATATATAAACACAGACTCACACTTTCACAGGAGTACTGTTGGACATTCCCAACTCTTTGCTGCTTGTATTTTCCCCATACTTTTACATTTGTAATCGTATCTGAATTAAAAAACTGAAGCGTAGATATACTCCTCACCCATCGTGATTAATCTTTTACAGAAACACAGAAAACCATGATTCTCTCTGGAACATTCTTTTATTTATCAAAAGCTAACGAACCTATCAGGAAAATATGTACAAATGCAAATATCTGTTTTATTTAACAAAACATCTTTTTTGTGTGCTGTACTTGGTGCCTGTTCGGGGCTGGTTGTAATAGCCAGCTGAAATTGTTTAAATATGTTTGTTTTGTAAAAAATAATGAAATATTGTTAATATTCATATAGAATTTAACAAACGTTTATCGTGTTAACAAGCTAATTGAACTTTTTGAAGGGTAAATTTGACAAATGCAATAAAACAAAGCATTCTAACAATTAATTTGTTGGAAAGTCTGTAATATAAATTATATAAGCCGATTTTTTTTCAAGAACTGAAAATAACATTTGAAGCTGTTGTCATGACCACGTTCAATGGCAAACAAATAAACAATTAAAAACTGTTTTCCAAAACATATTTCCAAATTGTTTCTTTTGACAATGATTGGGGGCATAAAGGGGTATAAACTCAGCATTGTGTTTTGTATGGAAATATCACACCTGAATAAAGATTTCTGAGGACCTCTCCAAAACAGAGGCGGCTTACCGTTTTCATTACACTGCATTACAGTAGCTTGAAAAATCAAAGGCATTAAACCGACGCGTCTCGCAGTTCCTAAACAAACAGCTATTAATATGGTTAACTAAAACAAACGTAGTTAACATTTAAAAATCAAGAGTCAACCACTGTAAAACAGCACAATTCATTTTTGGCAACAGAAAACCAAACTTTACGCCAAACAAAGGGTGTAAAAAATTGTTACATATGTAAACAGTCCCATTTATAATGGCCATTTCAGAAGTTCTCAATAAGCTTTTCAAAGAGGTTGAGGAATTTCTGTCTTCTCTCTAAGGATGCTGGCTCCATCGCCAAGGGAACGGAGTTATCAGTTCCCTCCGAATTGTCACTCAACTCCACCATCGGCTCCCCTTTCACCGCCCCACGCTGCTGCTCTAAGACGGCCCGCTCTCGCTCAAGCTTCGCCCTTTCTCTGTCTAAAATTGCTCTCTCCTTTTCCAGCTGAGCTCGGATGTACTCCACAGAGGCCCTGTCCCTCTCCACAGCTGCCTTCTCTCTTTCCAAAGAGGCCCGGTCTCTGTCCAACGCCGCAAGTTCTCTCTCCACTCCTGCTCTCTCTCTATCCAGAACCATCTTCTCTCGTTCCAGGACCATCCTTTCGTATTCGATGGCGGCCTTGTCGCTCTCCAGGATGGCTCTTTCATGTTCCATCTCGTCCCTGTCTCTGTCCAGCTCCACTCTGTCTCGCCCCATGTCCTCCGACAGTATGTCGTCCTCCTCGACAAACAGCTCCATCTCGCTTCTGTCCGGCTCGCGCGCCCTCTTGCTCCTCCTGCGCGTAGTGCTGTTCGGGCGATACTCGCTGTCGTCGCCCAGAGAGGAAGTATCCAGGGTGACTTCGCTTCCTGCGAGTCTACCCTCCATGGCATCGTCCATGAGGGAGAACCAGGGCCAGTTTGTGGGGTTCACCGAGACGCCCGGTGGAGGATTCTTTAGCTCCTAAAACGCACAAGGTACACAAAAATAATTTATGAGCTGTGTGCAGGTGACTCAACCCAGAGAGGTGGTGAGCAGGGGTTTCGACACCTGGGCTGTGCCTAAAAACTAAACAATGCTCCCTTTGCAGGTAGCACACCATGGTAAAAATGTAAGCAGGCATGTCAGAATGCAAAGTGTTGAAAGATCCTTTATGCTGTCAATATTTGAAGACAGTATAGATGTTTGTTTGTTTTCACATGATATCCCACAATCCTGTGCGTGCTGTTTGGGGATTGGCAGAAAGAATAACAACTGTGCCTGACCAAATGGCTGAACACAGTAACTTTAATTATAAATTTGCTTTTTTAATAAAACGAATTAACAATAAATCCATTTCTACCAGAAAATAAGCTTGTAGTTACAAAGTATTTTTGTTGTCTCCAAAGATCACAGAATAAATTGACTGGTCAGCAACATGTCTTTAAAGCACCCATATTGATTTAAAACGTATTGACATCTCAAAGCACATTCGCAACACGGCTTGAACATACCTTATACTTCATCTTCAAATTTTCCCATTTCCTCCTCGCCTGGCTGGCAGAAATCTCCCTCTGCAGACCCAACTCCTTCAGGATGGCCCTGAAGCACAGATCAGAATGACTTCAGCTATTGCACACAGACTGCTGCAGGCTGGTGGCATTGTGTTGGTGCGCGAACCTGTTAATGAATGAATAGGTGAGTATGCGTGTGTAAGTACGTACTGGGATGACTGGTTTAGTACCTATAAGCGAGAGTAGATGAATTTCTCTTGCCAGTGAAAAGTGAGTCGTTGGTCACGCGCAACTTCACGAATCTAATAAATTCCCCATTTGACACTTTAAGAACAAACACACACATGTGATTTGTAAAATGGGTAAAAACGGGTCAAATAAATTGGTAAAAATAGGACACTTAATTTGTCTTTTAATGTTTTATATGAACATTAAATGACACACTACTCACTCTTATAAATAAATTCTGCTTGGTCTGGGCCATCCTTAATGTCCTCAGAGGGACTCTGTACAGTGTAGAGTTCGTGGTCCATACTTGATTCTGTTGTCTTTGAGTCATCAAGTGCGCTAGTCATGGCGCTAGTGCACGAGCGAAGGGCACTAGAAAAGAAAATGGAGGGTTACGTTTATTTCTTCTGTTGCCGATTCACGGCGGTTTGAGCGTAAATACCGCCACCTACTGCTTTTCTGTGAAATTACGATTTAAAAACTCATTTCTGATAGTGTTATTGTGAGATGGCGAATTGAAAGAAAAAGATTTGTTAACGTGTTTGACTTATATACTTTAAGCAAAAACACCTAATTATAATGTTTTCCCCTTGTTTTCGGTAAAATATAGTTAAATTACTATTTTTACTTGTTTAATATGCCTGTACAGAATTGTTTGAGCCTATTATAATTTAAACGAAAATGTACATTATACCTTTCAGGGTGGGCTGCTTTGCACACAATTAAATGACCCTCAAAATCGTTTCGTCGTAAAACTGTAGTTTCGCAATAGGGGCAGTGATAATGAAGAGATGGCCGACACTCTAATCCACATCTATGAATGGAGAAACCTACAACGCATATTGAAACAGTAAGTGTTAACAGAAAGACCGTACGGTGTGTTCGGTAATTTAATACAAGGCACTGTAAATGTACGCACCCTCATGGAAAACGGCCCTGTTAAAATGTCTCGCCATGTGTAGTTTTAATTTGTCATTTCTAGTAGATTTAAACACACTCTCGGAGCAAAAGGGACAGTGGAAACCACTGCAGCACGCCGTGCATTGATGTAAGGGGGGCAGTGAATGGCCTTTTTGAATCGTTATGTGTGTCTAAAAGAAAAACAAGACTATAAATTAATCAGTACCTTTATCATCAACGTATACGATATACGCATTATAAACGTATCTGAAAGACTAAGTAACTTATAAAGTAACTTATATGTTTATAATGTATATATATGTGTTTTACAACAACCCTGTCGGTGCTGCGACATATAAGTCTACTAATGCGATCACACTGCGTGGGTTTCAAAATAATGCCGCCCCTTTGTTAAGTGTTAAGCTCATAAATATGTGTGTATTTCAGTTCAGACACAAACACGGTCATTCCATCACTAACAGCTTTGAAAATCATCCCATTGTGTGTCAGCTGTCGTTGTCCCAAATCCGTCTTTGTCTACTCAATGAGCAGCATAGCGTCGTAGTGTCGAGCCACGTTTTTCAACGAATGCCCGAATGTACTGTAACAATATATTCGACAATAGAAACGTAGTAACTCGATACTCACTAAGATGGGACCCACTGTGCTCTCGTTAATTTTTACGCTGTCACTTGTCATGTTTGCAAAAGGGCGTCCCGAAACTGTTGTCCTAAAACGGTTGGACTAAAACTGCTGGCGATGCTGTATTGTAAATGGCGGTGCAGTAATACAAATACGCCCTTCGAGGTGGACAATCCGGAAAAGTCACTTTGTTTGTTTATACGTAACATCAATAAATTATTCGCCATATGTTTACCCATTTTAAGATTTTATTGGAAAATTATTAACGCAAGTATGGATTTATTTGACATACAAATAATTTATTTTAAGTTTGTCCCTCCAATACAAAGGTGGCAGTAGAGGGGCCGCGTAGGCCTTTTCAAACGCAAAATAAGACAAGAGGTGAAAGCTGATTCGCTGGAGGAAAAAAACGTCACTTCCGCATGCCCCTTAAGTATGAGACACACGTTTCTTGGCCACGTTCATCATTCGTAGGCTGAAGAGCGAACGGTTCGGAGTTGTCTTTTGTATAAGAGTTATTTTAAAGAACGATTTGGGTTTTGTTGTACTTCTCAAACGATTCATCTGCGCAGCGATTTCGGATTTTTTTTTTTTTGGGTAACGATTAAAATTTTTCCTTTTTGTAATGTGTCTTGAGCTCATTGCTATGAAAGAACAATTAAAAAAAGACATGGACACCACGACTTTGATTAAGAAGAGATGGTCAAAATCCAGAAGGACAACGTTACTGCGTACACGTATGGGGAAGGCCGGTGTCCGAACATACCGCGGCACTCTTGGCGAGAGGAGGCAACGGATCCGCTCATGGCCGGCCCGGAGACTTCAGCCGAGCCCAGACCCCGTCGACGAGTCAATACCGCCCGGTGCCATGGCGCCAAGCAACACTACGCAGTACTTAATGGACATTGTTTACGCCGAGCAGCCAGATTTTTCAATGGAGGCGTATGCCGTAAGCCCTATTTCCTCATTGCCCAGTCATGTTTCGCTTGACGAGAGCGGTTTTTCACTGTCAGACTATGATTACGACAGATCATTGGACTTTCAACAGAGAGACTTCGAGAACATGGTTTTCAGGAATGAAATCTAAAGTGATCACCGAAATAAGACTTGATTTCGTCGAAAACAGACAGAGGGCAGGACATTGGCGAAACCATAGACCGTAATGTGTGCGTGGAAATTCACTGTGCTTTTGTTATGAGCCCTGTATAATGTTTTATGTTGAATAATGTGAGGTTGTAGCAACGGGTTAAGCACAATCTTCCGAGCCTTGTGAATTGAATATGGTTTCATTTGTCGGCTCTCCTTGTCTCACAGCATTGCGCAGACTCCAACTCGGAGAGGCAGGACGCTCTGCGTCACAGCTGCGCGATGACGTGTATGCCACGCCCCGCCCTTAGTGGTCATCACAACGTGGCCTACAGGTAAACCCGCTTCACCCTTTCAGGTGTATGTGGTGTAAGTGCGACGGCGAACGGTGCACTGTCGTCGCAGTGTCATTTCTGTAATGTGCATGCACTGTTATGTCGGATGCATGTCTGTTTGAGAGACTGTTTGCAGGTTGCTGATCCTACTGGGTGGCTCAGCTGTCTGTGAAGCGCGTTCAGGGACTTGGGACAAAGCCGCATGGCTTCCGGGTCGACAATGTTGGGTAACTGTACACGTGGTAAATGTGTTATTACGTGTTGAAGTTACACGAATGTATTCAAGCTTAACTTTGTGACATTTGATTTTGTTAAAAAAAGTGCTTTATGATTGTAGATATTGATTGTATTTCCCATTAAAATATTTTACTTCTAACTTATACGAGCCGTCTCTTTTCTCATTTAAATGGATAAGCAATATATTGAAATAAAATATATGGAAGACCATGTTGAATTATTGTGAATGTAGAATGAACTGCAGCCGGTTGTCTTGGCTCAGGTGAAAACGGTACAAAAGATTGATTCCACACGTGTATAAAAGTTAACACATGAATTTAGCAAAGGAACGTTTTGTTGGTATTACAGGCGGTCATTTGAAAGCCACATACAAGTACATTAATACACTGTCGTTATTGTGGTATTAATAAGTACCTTTCAAAGCGTTTTAGCGCTTCCTTAGTTCCCCCAATATAACACCTAAATGAACTGCTGATTAGAGGAGTATTTAATGACCCAACCACGTTGTTTTATAAGGGACAAACAAGATCATTTCATCTCAATACATGAACTCAAGCAGTTGTTTTGAACATTATAATGGCCCGTTTACACACGACCACAGTGCCCAGATCGAAATCCACACGAGTGCCTTTAAAGGTTTGTGTATTATTGTTTAAATAGTGGGTTAGATGATAAATAGTTAATAAGCTGAGGGATGGGTTTTCAATAGGTACAAAAACACTTCAACAAATGATACATGAACAGAAACTCCGGATCAGCATTTCAGCTAATTGTCTCTCTTGGTATATGTTGGTTTTATGCCGAGGAACACGTTCTTTGCTTCACTCAGCTCCGGTTTTTGGCACAGGGCACCAAAACCCACGTGGCTAACAGGTGCACGTTCCTAACTAGTTTACACCACCAGGTGGCGCTCACTCGCCTCAGTAGTGTTTGCGATGGGGACGAAGTAGTGGGGAGATTCAAACAGGACAGACGTCTGAAGTTACACTGATAAAAGAAGAGATTGAAACAAGGTTTGTTTTATAGCCCCTTAATAAGATCAAGGAGAAATGTTTTATCGCAAAGTGTTTTGTACTCCTTCAAGATGCGTATGCGTTATTAAATTAAAATGCTGCGTCCCAATTCACCTACTTATTCTAGAATATAAAAGACTAAAGTATGTACTCTGTGTGTGATAGAAAACGTGCATCCGAGTGTGTAACAGGAAGTGCTTTATGAAAGTACTGGGACATGCGTAACGGAAGTGACCGTTGTTGCTAAGATACATTGTGATCGTTGACAACAACAAACAATAAGCAAAATACAACTCCTTGTAATTTAGCTTTTCTTCATTCATTATTTCTAATGTATTTTATTTTATTATCTTATCTAATTTAAGTCAATGAAGCATCCCGTATTTGATTAACGGGATAATTCACCCAAGAATGAAAATGATGCAATCATTTATTTGTCCTGATGTCATTCCAAACCTGTATAATTTCTTCTGAGGAACACAAATAAAGATATTTTGAGAACTGTATCGAGTGGTTTTGTGTCCATACAATGGAAATCAATGGATGCCAATGTTGTTTGGTTACCTGTTTCAAATTATCTTTAGTGGTTCTTACAAGCAAAAAGTCACACAGGTTTGGAATGACACGATTCTGTCTCTTTTATTGCCATTTTCCTTTTGTCTTTTCCTGTGCCCTGTCTCAACACCATGTTACAGTCTTTCATTTCCTTTATGGTGAGTTCTCCCAACTCTTCCATTCGTTGCGACCAGCTTAGCTGTTCCACGGTCCATCTGACAAGCGTAATGGATGGGGCACCTCGCCTCGAACTCACTGTGTGCTGTCAATAAGATGAGCTGAATACAATGTCTGTGCATTATGATTGATGTGGGTCCCTCTAGCCAGGCCGCAGTGCCAGTCTATTGATCAGTCACCGGTCTGGCCTCACGGAAGGGCCTGTCTCTCGACCATCCATCTTGCACATTTTCTCTCATTAGACTGACAAGCAAAGTTCAAATGAAAACCTCCATCTTAAAAGGCATGTTTACACATTTAGGAGATCTTATCTTAACTTAATCTTATCTGAACCGGCTGTTGTAAGTTTGATGGCTGACTTTAAGTCTTACATCAGTCCATCAAAAAAGCTAATGGTAAGCCCTATGCACAGGCCTCTTTACAAACCGAACAATAATTGCAAACCCATTAAAAGAGTTTTTCCTAAATGATGGCCGATATCCTTAAATCTGTATTCTTTTACATTTGTAGAAAGGCTAAAACAGCAACGCTCTGACCTTCTCGGAGACAGGAGGAGACAGGTGCCCATGGCGTCATGTTTGGACACACCTTTGTGGACTCTGTTCAGCTGGAAGAAAAGGTCAGTGAAATGTCATGGAGTCGTGTTCTTATGAGTTTGATCAAACCTGATAAAAGCAAACCTGCTGTTCAATTCCTCCCGCTGTACTTTCTGACAGCCATAATAACTCCACTCATAGTTAAACTGGTCCAGTCGATGTCGGTCTAAATGTTAGCTGTGATGACTCAGCAACCCTGTTTTGCTAAGTGTGTGTTGGAATTAGGCTTGAATTTCAAAATGTTTCCTTTTAATTTAACATTATAAAGCATTTACTACAGTCCTAGTCCTCTAATCTGATCGGACAAGCAGCTTTCGAAGATATATTATGTTTAACAGCACTGGGAAGCTTTGCTGGTTGTGTTACACTGTGTGTTTGTGTTTCCACATGTGTGTATGTGAGTGATGCAGAGCAGTGTGTGTGTGTGTGTGTGTGTGAGGAGAAATTGTTGTTGCTCCAATCCACTCACATATTGTTTTGGTCTGTTTTTTGCTTGGAGACACATAGAACTTGATTTTATTAAAGCAATATGTCACAATTGTGCTGTTATACGAAATATTAGCACAGCGACAATATCCTTTAGCACTTAGGATATGAGTGCTTTATATGTTTTCAGTGTCTGTCTTGATGTCTGTTTTGATGTTTTACTTGGAGATCTCTAAAAAACACAGGTGACAAATGAAGAATGACAATACAAGTCGGAGGCGAAGACAAATTGATATCGAGTTGAATGCTCTGAGCTCCAAATTTTGCCTTGGCCCAGTTAAGGCCCTAAAGGCTCCTTTCTGTGAGCATTTTAATGAATTTTCGTACCGGAAATAGGCCACGGATGAGGAGGGTGCGTGCTTTTGGGAGCATCCTTCCCCTTCAACCTTGCCTCATTAGTCTAGCTGGCCAGTTGCAAAGATGTTGTGTCATCTATTTCGGTCCCCCAAACTCCAAAGTGCCTCCTCCACCTATCTTCCTGCATTCTCTATTACCCCTCTCACCACCTGTGACAGGTGCCGGAAAAGATGCAGTTGGCCCCGTCCCATCGTTAGCAGGGCGGAACCGGACCCTGATGATGCTTGTTAACTGTGTCAAGGGCACGGGAGTCGAACCCGGGCCTGTTCACCTGTAAGGCCTGAGAGCGCGACACAAATAGGAAACCACCCATTAAACACACTGACACATGATCCTATGTTTTTACGTTGCATTGTCTTTCAAATGAAATATAAAATAAGAATTATTATTATATTTTATAGGTATTAAAAAATGATGTTGTTGTTGTTAACTTCCCTCAAGTCCCTCGTATGGTGTTGTTTTTTCCTTGAAAATGACGACACAAAATTCTAGCAACAGGAAAGAATAAATCGTTCAAACAAACCATAAGAATCGTACTTCTGCGTGTAGCCTCTATCGTATCTTTTAGTGCACAGATCCAACGTGTGACAAGCAAGGAGCAAATCATACAGAAATGCCAGATTCAGATTGCCTGCCAACACAGCTGGTGTGTTTGCGACTTGTGCTGGTATGTGTTTGAACAGACCTTAACTGTGTGCATGGGCTCCTCTGACTAGGAGTGAGAGAACGATCTCAAAGCATTAGAACATTCAATCTCCAGTTCAAACAGAAACAGGGGTGAATGTCAGTACCCCGCAGAGACGTTTACATAGTGTGCTGTCGCAGCCCATATTAAAGACATGAGTGAGCTGCAAATGAATTAACCCAAAAATGATGAGCTACAAAAATGAGGAGGTTACTCTGGTAGGGCACCTGTGTAAACTTGAGAAGTAACAGCATACATCCACTAAAATGACCTTTGACCTTTTGTTAGCGCTTTACAATAAGATTCGATGAGATCTATTAACATTAGTTAACTGCATTACTTAACATGAACTTACATGAATTCATCTCAATATCAATCTCAATATTTGCTAATACATAAAAAAGTTCTGTCTTTTAACAGTAGGTAATGTATACTGAACTATTGAACAAACAAACAACAATTATTTGCACTAACATTAACAAAAATGATCAAATGCTGTAAAAAATCTGTTGCGTTCATGTTAGTTAATACATAACTAATGTTAACAAATGGAATCTTATTGAAAAAAGTGTTACAGATATTTGTTATTAATATTTGTTATTGCAATTAATTATATTTGGTATTAATGCAGGAAATAATGCAGTAATGCAATTTCTGTACATTCATATGAGGTACCTTAAGTTTTGTTCTGTCTATGTCAGTCTGAATTTAAGAGAAAAAACAATACTGAAATATATGATATATACACGTGCTAAATAAATGCCCAAAATAAACAGGCATTTTATTTGCCCCCTAAATGCGTCATGACTCAAATGTAAATATGTCAGTTTTAGAGCTTGTGACATCAGAATAGACTGCTTGTGTTTGTCGAATGTTCTTGTTGAAGGAAAATAAAGTATAAATAGGCAAACACAAACCCCTGAGTCTCTGTATGCTGTGTGATTCATATCTCGTCAGGGAAGTCAGACTCGTTAACCTCTACATAATTACCCAGCGCTGTGACACAGGCCCACAGCGAACGGCTCTTGCCGACTAAAGCAAGTCGGACGGAAAAACCAGTCGCCTTCACAAAAGCGTAGGTTCAAATCTCAAAGCTAATTACTCATTTTTCAGCGCCCACTGACTCTTATTAATGAAATTAATGAAGTCCACACTTTCACATAAAGAGTGAAGTGTGGAATTTTTGCGCAGCTAGTTTCCCCTGTCTGCTGTTGGTCGGATGAACAGAAAGTCCCGCCCCCAAACTCACGCCATTGGTCGAACCACGCTGTGATGAGATGGTCACAATGTTCGGAAAACAGAGTAATTTTAGAGTGACAGTGTTGGCACTTCTATAAGAGAGTTCACAGTGGCCTTGCTAACTGGGCAACATATACACCAGCCATTTGTCAAATACTAAAATGTAAATCCTTTTAAGTGTGTGTGTGTGTGTGTGTCTTTTTTTCTTCTGTCTTGATGATGTGCATTAGACTTTTTTTTTGTCTCCTCACTGTTCTCTTTCCATTCGGGGACATTGCAGAGCCTTGGGAACGGTTTCCATAGCGACCGTAGCTGCAGTCGAGTGTGTGCTGAGATGGGAATCTGCACACACTGGCAGTCTCATCTCATGTGGAATGCTGGCCTGCCTCCTCTTCCCTGCTCATCTGTGAAATGAGCTGCTTGTTTAGTAATGTAGTAAGAACAGCATTTGAAAAAACATCTAACAAATTTACAGAATATCTACAGTTATTGTCTCCATAAATCTGAATACAACAGATATGCAGCATTAGAAGGTTTTAAAAACTAGCTTGTTTTTTTAAAAATCAGTTGTTATGAACCAGCGTTTAAGCATATAGGGTGTGTGTGATTATTTTTCTGTGTATCAGGAGGTCAAACTAAGATTAATAGGTCAGCCACGGGCTTCGTTTAAAGACAGCGACAGATTAAGCCAGTCAGACACTGATGTGTTAAAGTGGACAAGCTATTTCCTCAGATGAAGTGAAAATGGGATGAGGGACAGACGGCTGTTGTGCTTTATGACACCGGAATGCGGCTTTCCACACCGAATGACTTTGACATTAGTGAGAGTTATCTAGATTTAGATGAAGATGGGCTCGGATCTCCAGGGAAATTTACATTTTATAAAGGTTAATGCAAGTCTTGGCGTCGTTTTTGTCTGAGAAACTCTTCCAGTGCTATTTAGAAATGAAAAATCAGATTTTAGCTGAGGGAAAGATTTGAGCCATTTTTTCTAGCTGAGGGAAAGAGATGCTTGTATGCACAAACTTTAAAAGCTGTATTAGTAAGAACTGCACGTGGACACGTTGGGAGAACAATGATATTTGTATTTGGATCAAGGCCAACCAGACAGTTTATGAGCAGTATTGGTCAGTGTTAGACATTTTTACATTGTAAAAACCAAATTTGCTGCCTTAAAGTTTTTTATGTAATTCGTTACTGTAACTTAACAAAAAATTACAACAGCAGTAAGGATTTAAAATAATGCATTAAAATGACTTGTAAAGCTGATTAAGTTGATTAAACGTAAAATTAAAGGCGGATCATTTTTTACAGTGGTATACGTGCAGCAATAGATTCCTGGTGTGGTATTGATTGGTTTGTGCCAGTAAATGTAAATATCGGCAGCCATTGGCGGGTCGTGACATGGCAAGCGTCTGTAATTCTGAACGATTTCAAATGCTGAGCGAGTCTTTATAGTAAATCAATTTGTTTTGATGCGAGGTTGAAGAAAAAGGCACAGACGCTTTTTTTGGACCCGGATGCCGCACGCCGGCGCTCTCTATTTCCCCAATGCAGCAGGTGAAGTGAGAAGTAATTGGCTTCTGTCAATACTGGCTTGTGAGTTTTAGCAGCAGCTAAACAAGATGGAAAAGAGGTCAATGCAGAGAGAAGGCACGAGAGACAGACAGACAGACAGACAGAGAGACAAGCACTCACAACTGCCATTTCTCACATCAGATTCTTAAAAGGTTCTTCACAGCCATGCTATAGAAGAACCATTTCTGGTTCCTCAAAGAACCACTCAGCCAAAGGTTCTTCAACTTTCTTTTTTTTATAATCTTATTTTGTAAGATTCACTACATAGAATCTTTTGTATAACAGAAAGGTTCTGGGGATGTTAAAGGTTTTTTATCGAACCAAAAATGATACAGCCAATGGTTCTTCAATGGTGTTAAATGCTTTTTAAAGAACGTAAACCCCTGCAGACCGTGACATCTAATCATCTGTCAGAGAAGTTTTTTAATGCACATTTTAATGCATGAATTATGCGAAGAAAATTGGATTCAAGGTTTCTTGTATTTTAGAGTGAGCGCGTGACCTCATCTCTGTCCTCAAGGCCGAACTTGTGCTCAAAGAAATGCACTTTCTCTTTAAGAGAAAGGTTTAAGACCGATCTTCTTATACAAATTTTAGTTTCTTCAGCCACCATTAAACATGTGAGATGTGTTGCTTTGCCCTTGAATATCTGTCAAGCTGTCAATCATCTGTTCAGCTGTGTCGTTCTCATTCTTATAATCACCTTTACTGTAGGTGTGTTGTATATACACACTGCGCTGTATATACAATCTTGAGAGAAATTGTATATACAGTGGAATACTGTAAGACAGCGTGCACGTGAGCTGGCATGTAAAATCGAATGTGTGCTTCAGCAGAAGGTAGGAAATATGATTTGTTGTACTGAATATTTGCTTCATTGATTAGTGACTTAAATAAAACTTTTATTTTTTTATTTTCTTAACGTTTTATTGTTTTACATTTTTCAAAATCTCAAAACTCCTTTTTATCCAGTTTTAAATATGTTTTTTCCACCACAGATTTTCAGTGGGGTCTCAGACTTTGGGCTTAACTGTATATTATATTTCACTATATTACTGTATATATTAACTGTATTTATATTCCATACATTTTAATATCAAAGTCTTACCAAAGTCAGACTAGAACCGTGGGTTCTAGTTCAAATGTTCTGATGTCATTCCGACCTCAGTTTTTGTGGCAGACTTCTCAGTGTGTTTAATGAAATTGATTGAAATGCTTTCTTACATAAACAGTGTCAATTCGTACCTTGAGGGGTGTGTTATTTTGGGCATTCGAGGCTCTGACCCACGGCTGCGTCTCTCTGATGACAAATCGCCTCGTCTCAGAGGACATTTATCATTAGTGTGCGCAAATGTGCCATCCAGACCGACTTTGGAGCTGAATCAAGGACACTCTGGATAAATGCAAAGTAGGTGTCGCTCGCTCTTTCTCTCCTTCTCAGCAGCGCTCTCCTTTTGTCACATTCCAGCCTCCATGGGGCATCTTTTACCCTTAATGTCCTCACTTAACAGGTGTCCCATCTGCCCTAAAAATACAATACGCCTGTTGCGTGCAGGAAAATTGTGGACTAAAGCCCGCCAGGGTGTCGCATTTCCGTCCCAAAGCTTTCCATTGCACAAGCACGATGGATCCTAAGAGACGCTGTGTTTGCTTCTTTATGACGTAGTGTTTCAGTTTCATTCCTCTAACACATCTCCGCCATCTAATATTTAAAGGCCCCGCGTAACTGGAGCTTTGTGGCTTTAAGTTCACGTGTTCACGCGTTGAGGTCATCCGTATGCTAGCGTACCAGATCATGCTTATAAAAAAATACAGTCTTTGTATTCCAGAAAAAGCGAGATGATTGATGAGTGGTTGCGCTACCAGATTGGCTAAGATTTTTAGCCAATCAAATGCTCTCTAGAATGAGTAGGTCACACCGCCAAATATTACTCGCAACCAACTAGCAAGTAGCAAAACATGGTTTGTGGCGGATGAAATAGAATAAAATAGAAACAAACATCAAAATGTCCCACCCAAACCGCTGTATGAATAGAAAGTAAACCCACATAGCAAAGAAAACTGAGTCATTTCATGTTTTTTTTAAACAACACACATTAGCTTATCTATATATTGTTGTGGTCCAGTCTTATCATTCTGTTCTCCTTTTCTTAGCGAGAATGAGAGATTCCCCTTTCCTCTGAGAGTGCTTTTGCATCAGTGGCACAAATGCATGTTGTATGTGTGGACCACGTATTATCTTGTATGTCGCATAATAGCATAAACGGTCAACCAAGGTGGAGATGCTAACAATAGGTGGTCTTAGCACCCTAATTCGGAATAATTCGGTAAACACCTGATTGAAAATGCAGGTTCAGCCGGCGTGATGGAAATGGCTAAGCAGATGGGAGGTGTTAGATGTCTGGGAAGGAGTAGGGGAACGGAGCTGTAATATTAAGCGATCGCCACCCCCCCATTCTATTTTAACGAGAATCCCACCTGGCCCCCTGCCAACTTCACGTCGGACAGAAAACATGGTTACATGGTTACCGTTCTTTGTTCTGTCCAGGGAGGCGTGGCTTAATCTCATGTTCAAATCAACCCAGTTATTGATTTCGCGTCTCTGAATATGACGGATTTGAGTGGTTTGCGAGATAAAGGTGTACCGTGGGGAATTCAGTAGGAATGAATTGCGTTCACCGATGCTGTTTGCGTTAAGCACCTGATTCACTACAGAAAATATGCAAATCAGGTGCTTGGCACAATTAGTGCTGAACAAAGTGCAATTCACCAGTTCTAGGCAAGTGCCAGGCTGCGAAGGATGCATGTCTGGCACACTTTACTGCGACTGTGCCACATTGATGCGCCACTGCAATTCAAGAGACAATGTATGTTTAATCTATAAATGTCTATAATATATCTTGTAAGTTATTTTTTCTATGAAAATAATAACAGTTGGTCCCTGGGTGTTGGCGCCATTTGACACACAACTCAACTTGTTGTCTGTCTCTCTCTTTAATTCGCACGTCCTGTCCTCACAGACTCAAGGGATTATACAATAGAGCATTTTTAAATCAAACTGATACTCCACACACACAACTGATGATGTAATTCAGTCGCAGGAGCTGGTGCAGACCGGTCAGACCGTTCTGTGTTCTGTAATGACACATGCTTATCTTCTGCATTTCTCACAGAAGACACACATGCAGATATTTGGCAGTAATCACCGTGGCTAGAAATGCTTGGTGGATGATGAAGGTTTGTTACTTTTCTAGCACAGACAGTTTATGGTGCTTCTGGTGCACCATTTGGTGCTTATTGTGCAGTTTATGGTGCAGTTTAGCTCTAAATACAAGGGCTTTACCAACTGAGCTGCCAAAACCAATTCTGCGGGATACTTCTTAACTAGAAGGACATAGGAGATGAGAGAGTGAACAATGTGTCAAATCAATGACTTTCAATGAAATCAATGCTTTCCTGTAGCTCAGTGGTTAGAGCATGGCGTTAACAACCCCAAGGTCATGGGTTCGATCCCAGGGGTTGCACATACTCAGAAACTATGTATAGTATAATGCAATGTAAGTCGCTTTGGATAAAAGTGTCTGACAAATGCATAAATGTAAATGATATGTAAATGTAAGGTGCTCAAAGACAAACTATGTGTGATAATGGGTAATTTGGTGTCTATTTTACATTTAGACACCAAAACAAGGAGAAACAAGGTGGTCTCCTTGTTTTTATGTAGTCAAGAAAGCCCCAACATTTTACACAGTGGACATTGTATTTGGATAACCGGAGGTAAAAAATCTGGTCTTTCTTAGATCTGGATTGGATCAGCAGCATTGTGATCAAAATCCAACATTCGATGCCTTCAAAGCAAAGGTGCAAATCCAGCTCATCTCCCCAAGTTGTTTTGGTGTGGTGAAGGGTCCATCTGGCCTTGTTTATCAGAGGTCAGCAATCGGTAACCACGTGTCCAGCCATACGGGAGCGACAAAACACCACAAGGTTGCGCTGTAACCCAGCCCCACCTAAGTGTTTGTTACCCATCATACCCCATTCTCTACAAAATGTTCTCTGTATCCTTTTGATAGGCGTCTGGATTGCGCTCTTCGAATGTCACACCATCTGCCTTGGCATGTTTTAGCTTTGTGTGTGAGCGTGCGCGTGATGTTGTGAATATTTTATGTCTGCTCTGGCTCAGCACTGGTTTGCTCCAACAGTCTCTTTATACGCCAGCAGTTCTGGTTACACAGAAATGTCACACTCTCAAACACATTTGGTAATATGCATGCAAGATAAGAGGCATGCACGCAGAAAAACATACGTAGCAATACGCACGTACACAGTGTCAAACACAAACGCACATAAGCTATGGTTCATTTGTAGAGGAGCGTTTACAATAATGAATTTAAGATCGTACGCGGCTAATATTTACACGTCCGGGGATTGGTTTTGTTTTCTACACACAATTCCAGAGCCCTGACCACTAGGCCGAGCTTCAAAAGCATGACTCATTTTTTCCTCAAACAAAGACGTGTAGTAGTCTTACCTCTGCGTCCTTATTTTCTGGCTCATTTGCAGTACAGAGTTTTTGTTAAGATTGATCCAGCTGGATCCAGTCAGATCCGTGTCAGATCCAGTGTGAGTGAATGGAGCTGTGTTGACAGCAGGATAGTTGTGGGGACAATGTGTGTTCATACCTTATATTACGCTCAGATGTCCACTGCAAGTCATTTTCTGTTCATTTCTGTTTTTTTTTTACATTTATGTCAATACCCTGACGTAAATGTGATATATGGAAATTCATGTAAAACATAGATCATCAATATGTTAATGTATGGATTTCACAGATGCAAAAATGTCACGTGTATGCAACATATATTTCAAAATACCATCAGATTTTTCATATATGTCATTTTTAATTCCTTTACGACAAGGACGAACACAAATATTAAATTGTATTAGTAAAAAAACATCATCATCACAGCTTCAGGTTTGCAAATGTACAGATAATGCATTAGAAGTGAACGCACATGTAAAAATGATAGCATAGCATGTTAGCATCAAATCAGATCTTTATCCTGTGTGACTGTTCTGGACAAGGAACTAAAGTTCTACTAAAAAGACAGAGTTACCCACAGTATCATCATTCACCCAGAATATCATTACCTTTGGCCTAGCAGGGAATGCAAAGCACCAAAAACTGCCCTATGTTGCTCTGTTG
>JAZGTI010001506.1:0-34725 GCA_036877585.1 Botia kubotai
ATATATATATATATATATATATACATAACATATATACCAGATATATATATTTATCTGGTCTGGACATTATCATATCTGTTTACTCATTACCACTGTGTGCACTTCATAAATATTTGTTTAGTATTTAAAAACTAACTTTTGTGAACTAGTTCTAGGTTTTTCACTCAACATCAATAAATCAGGTGCAGTACTCTTTAGGTCAATAATTATAAAAAAAAATGTACCTTAGAATTTGGATATAAGCTATAAATAAACCCTAACAGGTTTATTTAGAAAATAGCCATGGCCAATAAGTCCATATTCCCTAAACAAAAAATACGACAAACAAGAAACTAATAAAGCTTATGCATCTTGTGATTCTAAAGAAGCATGCTATTTTGTGCCAATTGAGCAACATGTGGTGCTAGCGCATTTATAAATGTTAAAAATGCTATGTTTCTATGATAAATTAAAACATTTAGTGAAAATTTACATCTCCCTTTTAGGTGGTATTATTTGTATATGGAAGTTCAGGTTCACAAATACTATTAATATGTGGAAAATAGGCCATTCCAAGTAGCATACTAAGTTTTATTAATGTCTGATAAAAGCGGGCCTAAATTAATTTCAAACGATCAACAATTTTATCTTCTATGTATAGGCTGCAGTTCCACATTTTGTCCACTAGATTCACATGACAATAGACCTTTAAAATATGTTT
Organism: Botia kubotai; assembly: GCA_036877585.1. NCBI lineage: Eukaryota > Metazoa > Chordata > Actinopteri > Cypriniformes > Botiidae > Botia > Botia kubotai. The sequence goes on from JAZGTI010001506.1 coordinate 701, forward strand.
AATAAATATTCTTATAATGACGACTCTTGCAACCTCTAACCATCTGATAGGTTGCAGCAGTCACTTGCTTCATCTTATCTGCACAGAAGAATTAGGCTAATCCTAATCAGTTGTACTCTTTGAAACATGTCTGCTGTAACTGGGTTTTAAACAGGACATTCTGAGGTAACATGACAAGTTTAATGTATATGTTTAATGAATGGGGAGATAAAAGCAATTTTTAAAAGATCAACCATATAATCTCCAATGATGGCAGTAGTTCTATGTTTTTTCCAGTAGAGGGAGTCACAGGATAAAAATTCAAGCTACAACCTGGCCAGCAGGAGCCATCTCTGCTCTTCAGAACTGTTTTGAACACCCTGACTGGCACATGTTCAGGGAAGCAGCAACTGACAGAGACTTCACCAACTTGGAGGAATACGCGACATCACTGACCAGCTATATCAGCAAGCGCATTGATGACGTCACCGTCTCCAAGAACCATCACCACACGCTTCAACCAGAAACCGTGGATGACTGCAGATGTGTGCGCGCAACTGAGGACCCGAGAATCCGCCTTCAGAGCAGGTGACAGAGCAGCCCCAAGAACGAAGAGATCGTCAAGAGACCACCAAGCACCAAGTTCCTTGGTGTTCACCTGGCGGACAACTGGTCCCTCAACCTGGTCCCTCAACGCCAGTTCCATAACCAAGACAGCCCAGCATTGCCTATACTTTCTAAGAAGACTGAGGAAAGCACATCTCCCACCCCCCATCCTTACCACGTTCTACAGAGGGACCATAGAGAGCATCCTGTGCAGCTGCATCACTGCCTGGTTTGGAAATTGCACCGTCTCGGACCGCAAGACCCTTCAGTGGGTAGTGAGGACAGCTGAGACGATCATCGGGGTCTCTCTTCCCTCCATCACGGACATTTGCACCTCACGCTGAATCCGCAAAGCCACCAGCATTGTGGATGACCCCACACACCCCTCCCATACACACTTTATCCTCCTACCATTTGGCAGACGGTACCGTAGCATTCGGACCCTCACAACCAGACTGTGCAATAGCTTTTTCCCCCATGCCATCAGGCTCCTCAATAGTCAATAACTGGACTAAGGGCTCACACACTCACACACACAAACTTATATATACACACAACTGGGCATTCTTCACCCTCTACAGTTTTTTTTGCACAAAGTCTTTTTGCACATCTTGCTGCCTACAATTATGCTACACCTATGTTTACACTTATGTTTAATGTTAACACTTATGTTTACATTTGTTTACAGCTGTTACTGTCACCAGGTTTACTTTTATCCTTACAGAACTGTGTACTGGTTGGCGCTGCACTGGGACTTACTATGTTCATAGTCTGTCCCAATAGTCATTGTACTGTCTTGTGCTGTCTGCACGTTTGCACTTGTGCACTTTATGTATATATTATGTTTAATTCATGTAGCCCTGTATGTCTGTGATGTTCAGTGTTTGTTCAAAATAGCACCTTGGTTTGGAGAAACGTTGTTTTGTTTCACTATGTACTTGTTTGTGAACAAACTATGTTAGCCTGAGAAAGCCTAGTCTAAAAGTTAAAGAGTTTTAAGATTTAAGATTGTAGTAGTTTATGGAGTTTAAAAGTTGAAGAATATATATAGACAGATAAGATAGATAGAAATAGAAAATGTTAAGTTTAATCATCAATTAGAATATGCTTAGCACATTTTACCATGAAGCATGTTTTAACATAATGATACCAAGTTTTAACAACAATTAGCATGACACTAACAACAATTAGCATGATGCGAGCATGAGTTAGCATGTTGCTAACATGTTTTAGCATAAATTACAGTGATGTTAGCAACAATTAGCATGATACTAGCACGTTTTAACATGAATTAGCATGATATTAACAACAATTAGCATGACGTTAACATGTTTTAGTTTTAGAGATCACGTTTTGCCAGGATCCTGACACAGTCTATGTTACGTGTCAGAGCGCGGGGCTTAGACTAGTCTATACTCGCGCTCTGGGTGTGCGTTATGTGTGGAAGCACATGGCTCGTTTGCTTGTTTCAGTTAGTCACGCACCTGTTTGTCATTGTTTCCCGTTTGTATTTATTGCCCTCGTGTCTGCGGTCTTGTGCCGGTTCGTGTTGTCTCTATTGCGTGTTGTCGCTATTGCGTCTGGTTATTCCAGTCTGTTGTCTTCACTATTCGTCAAGTCTTAGTCGCGTCCGTGTAATCTGTTATAGTTCTCGTTTTTCGACCATGTTCTGTGTTTGAGTGTTACCCTGTCTGGTCATTGTCTAAGTCTTAGTCTCTGTCTGGATTGTCTATTTATTATTTATTTAATCAGTTATTCTTTATTTCTTCTGGTTGTTTTCCTTGGTGTTTAATTGTTGTCGTTTATATTTATTATCACTTTTAATCATTATTTCCTTAGTCTCGTCTTGTGCATTTTTGCTTTCTTATATTAATTAGTTTATCCTAATTCTGAATCTGTTCACCCTCTAGAGGGTAGTTTAAGTTCTGCCATTTCAGTTTTTTGTTCTTATTAAATAAAGTTCTGTTTCTGTATCGCTGTTTGCTTCTGGGATCTTCCGTCCACAACCCTGACAGACAGTTGCAAGGAACCAAAACTCCAATGATGCATAGATGAAGAAAAAACCTTGGGAGAAGCCAGGCTCAACTGGGAGGGCCAGTTCTCCTCTGGTACGTTAAAGCTGCAATTTGTAACTGTCTTGGATACAGACAGAGTTGATTATAATGATTTATAGTTATTTATTGATGAAAAACTGATGGTTCTATTTATATTTGATAATATATCGGGCACTGAGAAATTGTGCCAACAAAAAATGGCGAGGCACAGTGTTTCTAATTGCAGCCATAACATCACACTGCTGTGACTAAGCAGGGCACAAAATATAGAAACTAACAGGCATGTATATAACGGTAAGTTTACTAAGGAAGTCTATCAAATCCTGATGATCTGTCTCAAGGGTCGTTCCTTCCAGTCCCCTACCATCTGGTCTGAGAGTTTGGATCCAGCTGACTACAGGATTTTTATTTAGTTTTTTAAATTGTATTTAAATTACATGAATTGTTCTTTTTTAAATTTAACACTGATGCAACCAAGAAAATGCTGAATCAGTGTAGCAACACTGTATCACTTGCAGTGATCAGATTATTTGGCACTGAACTGAAGAAAGTGCCATTGTCAGCAGTAAAGTGCTTATTCACTGAAGTTTCGGAATGTATACCACTAACATTTTATAAATTAACTGTACTAACACAATTCCAATAACAATCTTAATTAAATGCTGTTTATGTCCCATCTTATGCAACATCATTACTTTTCACAATGCCATCAGAAGTCAAAAAAGTCAGTGCAATGTCTGTGACTGAATATTGTCTGTAAGTTCTCTGAAGTTTGGCTCATAGCTAGAGGCAGCCAGTTTAAGGCAGTCTGTGAGGTGTCTGTCAGTGAGGCGATTTGATTATTTCATTTGTGAAAATACTATTTCACAGAGGTAAGTTGATCCTAAGTAGGCACTCACTTTAAGTGCACATGCGAGAGGAAACTTCTCTCTGTTGACAAGCCCCCAAAAGTCAATGTCTCTTGATCTGGCTTTCAACTCCGTCATTTTGCAAATTAACCATCTCCAATTTGGCTGCAACCTGTTCTATATCAATGAGCATGAATTGGTTTGAGACAAATGCAGCAATACACTTCATTTCGTTTAACTAACTTACTCAGATTGAACTCTGTTGCAACTTTGTCCAGGTGAGCACAGTATTTCTCAGGGTAAAAACATCCTTGTCTTTAACGCTCTGTAACATTTTAAAAGTAAGTCAACAAACTGCTGCAGCACTTTCCCACGGCTGAACCACCGCACATCAGCATTAAGTAGTAGGTATCCATATGTGGCATCAAGTTCATCCAGTAACGCTTTGAATAAGCAATGCTGAAGTGCTTTTGCTTGTATCAAGTTTATCACTTTTACCACCAGTAACATTACCTGAGAAAAGTCCACGACTTTCCCTGCCAAGGCCTGCTGATGAATCACACAATGATAATTCTTTAAGTCGGGAAAATCAGGGTCATTGCGGCACAGTGCTATAAAACCAGAGCGCACACCATGCATCGCCGGTGCTCCGTCAGTGGTAATTGCTACCAGTTTATGAATGGTGATATCATTGTCTCTTACATATTTTTTTAACTCATTGTAAATATCCTCACCTCACATTCTCTCCTTTAAGTGCAAAAGAGTGAAGTCCTCTTTCATTGTAAAATCCTGGAAAGCCATTCTGACAAAAACATTTGTCAAAACATTTGACAAAAACACAAATTGAGCTGTGTCCACTGCATTCAGAGATTCGTCGAACTGTAGTGAAAAATATTCACAGAGTGATAAGTCCTTTAACACCTGTCGATCCACGTCCTCTGACAGTGACTCGACCCGCCTTGTCATTGATGCTGAACCGAGAGGTACAGCACGGAGTGTGGCTTTTATGTCGCCTTTATTTTTGAAATCCTTGACAATAGTCTCTGCAATAATGGCCATCGCTTTTTCGAATAATTCGCCATTTGTAATAGGTTTTAATGTTTTTTTAGCCAGAAAATAACTTACATGAAACAATGCTTCAGTAGCAGCGTTATTTTGATCAGCAGATTTTGTAAAAAGTGAATGCTGGTTGTGCTGACTTTACTAAATCATTAATTATGTCTCTTACTGTATTGAGGACCATACAGGTATAGAGATACCATTTAACTTAAAAAAAAGAGATAATATTAGGAAATACTAAGTCAACACATTTTACATTTACATTTATTTATTACTTAGAAGACACTTACTAAGGCAACTTACTACAGACTAGAGCATTTAAACATCATGCCTTAAGAGCCAACAAGCCAAGTCTACAATGCTACATTTACAAGTGGATATTGTATTCTGCTACTAGAGACAAGGTGAACAGAACGTTTTTTTTTGTAGGAAAGAATATCAGAGCATTAGGGATTAGTCAGGTGTCTGCAAAACAGGTGTGTTTTGTGTTTATTTTTGAAGGTTGTAATGGTCTCAGCAGATCAGCTAGAGGCTGGGAGTTCATTCCACCACAAAGGACCAGAATAGGTTAAAGTTTTAGAGAGTGATCTGGTACCTCGTTGTGGGGGAACAATCAGACGTTGCTCGTTAACTAACCATAGCTGGTGGGAGGGGACATATGTCTGGAGGAGTGACTAGAGGTAGGAGGGAGAGGTTCCAGTGATTGTCCTAAAGGGAAGTGTCAGAGATTTAAATTTGATGGAAAAGGTCTGCTTTTCCTGATGTTGTAATTGTGTATATTGAGAAGAGGAGCAAGAACGGATCCCTGTGGGCCCCTGTGGTCATCTGATGTGATGTTGTCTCCACACCTCTCCATGATACCTTGAAGGATCTGTCTGCGAGATATGAGCTGAACCAGTTGAGTGCAGGTCCAGAGATGCCCAGGTTGGAGAGTAAGGATAAAAGGATCTGGTGGTTCAAATGCAGCAGAGAAGTCAAAAAGAATTAGGACAAAGACGTGGAGTTGGCTCTTGCTTGCCGTAGGCTTTCAACCACAGACAGGAGGGCGGTCTCCGTGGAACGTCCTTTTTTGAAACCAGACTGTTGAAACCGCTCTCCGTTGATTTCTCCAGCTCGCTTTCCACTTAAGTCTAGTTCCGAATCAGAGAGCTGTCCATCAAAATCTCACTAGCCAATAAGAGTAAAGCACAGCTAAGCTCCACCCACAAGTGTGAGGTAAAAGTATAAATGAAAATTCTGATTTGCGAAAAGAAAGATTAGCCCTTTGACGCATATGATCACACCGGTGTGTTAGAATGTTCAGTGGTCACCTGCTAAATTCAAATCTGTGTTTAAACCAGGAATGGCGGTAAACGAGAAAGCGAATCTCTCAGCGCTTATTATGTGCCACAGTTAACGTTTTTAGTCACGTAATGTTTATTTGTTTCTTACATTTTACATTTAGGCATTTGGCAGACACTTTTATCCAAAGTGACTTACATTGCATTATACTACACATTGATCACTATACATTGAGTATGTGCAATCCCTGGGATCGAACCCATGACCTTAGCGTTGTTAACGCCATGCTCTAACCACTGAGCTACAGGAAAGATATTTTAAATTATGTTGCACGATCACAGATAAATACAGATAAATAGAAACACAAATACCAGTAATAAACATATAAGTTAAATTTGAACTCACATTTATTTGTATAGCGCTTTTCATATACATTATCTTTTACATAGCGCTTCTATATATGCTATACTTTTTATGACGGTATGTTATTTTATATTTCTTACATTTCACATTTCATTGCACATTGCATGCATATATATATATATATAAAGCTTTTATATATTTGATTTCAGAAGGATTTAAATCGTATTTCATGGTAAAATACAACAATACAGAGATGGGATTGGGTAGGTTTTTACAGATTCAATGAAATGGCTCAATTTTGCGTCTCATGGGACACGGGTATTATTTAGCTTAAGAATTTGGTAGTATTGTGTATTTGAACACCCTGCGTAAGTAATTGATCGTCCATCATTTTTCTGCCAATAGCAGAACACGTGTTCGTATTGCAGCGGAGGGATAGTAGCTAAAGGAACGACCACACCAGTTCACTATTACAAAATAAATTATTATCTAAGGTGTATGGGGTTTGGTTGTAGCATTTCACCATCACTAGAATGTCGCCAGAATGCAGTTGTGCTGCAGAAATAAAAAAACTTACACAACAAGTAAGTTTATATATATATATATATAAACATTTATATATATATATATATATATAATATATATATATATAAAAGCTGCAACGCGCCACTGTGACTGTGTAATGTCACGCGACAAGCTATATTTGTCTCCATGGTAACTGGAACGTGATTCATTGCAAAATAACGGTCGCATTTAAAAAAAAACTCACGCCGGGAAGTCTATCTGAAAATTTTGAACTCGCGTGAAAGAGTTAGAAAATGTTTTTTAAAAATGGTTGTTTGAAATCCATGTTACACGTTTGCCCTCGAGTTTCAAAGTATGCGTTCATTTTTATTGGCACAAAATTAATTCCATACCTCATAGCCAACATAAGAAGTCGTGGCCACGAGAAAGGATGTTGTTCCCTCAACATAAAAAGTCATGCCCACGAGAAAGTATGTCCTATGATGATCCTATGATGAGGAAATGGCATCACATCGTGTGACCACGACATAAGTACGTCGTAAACTGATCTCGTGGCCACACCATATTATCATGTTCCCACAAGTTAATATGTTGTGGTCGGAACATGCTATGACATTCCCACGAATTAATATTTTGTGGCCACGATATAGTATCACGTTACCACATATTAATATCTCGTGGCCTCCACAAAACTAGTGAACTACGAAGGTCACCATACTGAAACCTTTGAAGCAAATGTGCCTTATTGTTTTAAGGCTTCCCTGGTCTCCACGGTGACACCTAGTGGTTACTTGTTGGTCACTTGAAATGTGTTGATCTGAAACAAGGATTCAGATGAGCGTGAACCAATTATAACAAACCTTTCCTATTATTGTACTGTATGTTTATTTATGTCACAGACACCAAAATGAAAGTTGAGCTGCTTCATAGTGCTAATAAAGCTTGATTACATAGGTTTGGTTTTGTCAACTCAAAACTAATTCTGTAACCCTTTGTTCAGCAACTTTCATAGTACAAGCCCATGAGGTCTGGGAGACAAATCATTATTTCTCTGTATTTAAATGTCATTTCCTTTGTAGATATGTTCCATACGTTGTTTGAAAAGTAAACAACCCTCAAAATTTTTAAAATGATAAGCGATTTTGCACATTTTATTTTATTCTTCTTTTTCATTTATTTAGTCAATCTCAGGTAAGTGATTTAGTGATTTACCAACATTAAAATAAATAATTTTTAAGAAATAATATAGGTAACAGAACAGCATGCTGAGATTGACCCTGTTAGTCATAACTATAAAATGTAATAAAATATACAAAAAAGAAAATCAGAAAATTAACTTTAGGTTTTCCCATGGCCATCAGAAGATTCAGTTTATACAATTTCCTGTTAAAAATGTGTCTTGTAGAATGTTCCAAATTTAACTCTATAGACCAAACAGGGGAAAATGTGTTAGGGTTACAGGACTGAGTAAAAATCTGGAACAATAAAATGGTGTATTTTACCTAACATATTACAGATTTCTCATGAAAACAGATTCTGTGAAATGGCTCAATTTTGCCATATTTTTTTCTTATGGGACACGGGTATTATTATTTAGCTTAAGAATTTGGTAGTATTGTGTATTTGAAAACCCTGCGTAAGCAATTGGTCGTCCATCATTTTTCTGCCAATAGCAGAACACGTGTTCGTATTGCAGCGGAGGAATAGTAGCTAAAGGAACGACCACACCAGTTCAGTATTACAAAATAAATTATTACATAAGGTGTACGGGTTTTGCTTGTAGCATTTTACCATCACTAGAATGTCGTCGCCAGAATGCAGTTGTGCTGCAGAAATAAAAAAACTTACACAACAAGTATCAGTAATGAGAGGAGAGATTAAAAATCTCAGGTAGGTTCTCAAAACAGTATGATTTTCACATGAGCTGAGTAGAAAACAGCTTGAATGAAAAGGTTTGTGTTTTTCAAACGCAGAGAAAAGGTAGACGGATCCATACGAGCACATAAGAAACAGATGTCGTCTCTTCAGTCGATGCTAACAGACTGTATGAACCGTGGATTACAGTTACAGAACAAAAGTTCATTTCAGAGCACAAGTGGGACGGGTAATTCATTAGAACAAGGTAAAATTAAAGAAACTTTTAAATCCATGCGTAGTTTAAGACACGCTTTCTTTTTTTTGTTGTATTGCAGCTTCTGCTGTATGTATTTAATTTTTTCAGGGCGTATTCAGACTGTGCCGATTGGATACGTGAGTTCATGTTTTGCGGTCAAAAATGGCACTCCACGACAGCCTTCCATATGCAGTTCCTCTCGGGCCATCTTAAAGATTGAGTCGTCAGTCTTCAATAACCCTGACCATTCTCTGGTTGGGCTAGAACAATACTCTCACATCTGGTTTGTGGTTGTTTACTACAAGGCATTATTGCCTTGAACTGAGCTGTATTATACATTCCTAAACCCCGTTCACACCGCCAGCGACCAAGCGACATGATCTAGTTTAATCGAAGAGCTAGTGATTTCTGGCGACACGAACGGCAGAGACCAAAGGTTACAGAATGTGACGGGAGTCACGCGATAAAAGTAAAAAAAATAACTATGCAAATGAGCAGCGAATTTCACGAGCGACTATCAATTAACCTTTATCTCACCGAATTGATATCTGGAAGCGGTGTATCGATTTTTCTGGTTTGGCTAGCTCCGCAGTGGAGCACGTCGAATGAGATCCTCTCTGTTGACTACCAAAATTTGGTCAAGAATATGTGGTTCGCTTGGTGAAAGAGCATACCACAGTGAAACTGGACAAGGGATACAAGTTCTTCGTTTAAAAGTTAATTTTTATCTTAAGTCGTTTGAAATGTCAACGAATTCTGGTTGCTAGATATCCTGTTAGCTTCAGCGTATTACTTAGAGAGACGTTTTGCTACGAATTTAGTCTAACATTGACGTATCCTAAATAAAGCAACCTCTAAAACAGTCGATTTACATGTTGATTTACAGAATTTTGAGCAAATTTGTATGTCTGCGGTAAGCTGTTTCTATTCAGTTTGCACAGTCTACAAAGAAATAAATGCTAACGCAGGCCTGCTGTCATGTTATCAGTCATTATTAATCAAAACTAATAGCTTTAAACTTAACTTTAGCAAGATATAGTATTATTTTAAAAGCAAGACCTTCATCCCGCCATATCAGTCTCACCCATGCTTTCCTCAGTTCTTTTTGTGTCAGAAAATCATGAAAACTGAGATGAGTGTCGTTTAGAATTAGAGCAGCCTGGTATGCTGCAAAAACACTGGCGAGAAGATTCAGCCATCTGTTTTGACTGCGTTGCAATGGTACCAGAATTAGCGATACATTGCTTCACTTAGCGGAAATAGGAAGTGTCATAAAGGTCTGTGAAGTCAGTGAATGATGCATGTGATTCATCTGCTGTGGTGGGGAGGCTGTGGAAAGATGGAGGAAAAGTTGACTTTAGCGGTTAGCAATTTCCCTATATTTTATGATATGTCTCTGTGTACGTACAGGAACGCGTTTAAAAAATGATACATGGAAAAACGTGTCCGGTCCTGTTCAGTCTGAAGTACTGCTGGAAGTAAACTTTATCCAGCCGCAGCTCCTGCACCAGCTGGTGGTACACACTGCTGACTCCAAGCCTTAATGGTTTTGTGAACCCAGACAGAGCTTATTATAAATGTAATCAGAACATAAAGTGCTTAATATGAACAAGGAACAATGTATACTTTTTGCCTTTGCTGTATATCTTCGGCACAAGTGCAAATGCCAGTCTGTTTGGGTTCATGAAACTTTTCAGGCTCAGAGTCAAGTGAATCACTTGCATTCCACTGACTTCATTCCATTGGCAGTCGCTTGTGGAATTTGCTGCTCATTTGCATAAACGTAAAATTTTCAACTTTTGTCGCATGACTCCAGTCGCTCACCACGCCTGCTTTCTGTCACCTATGGTCACTGAGTGGGTGTATTTAAAGTAGTAAATCTGATGCTTGCTTGGATACAACGTCAAGATAGGACTGAGCAATACCTAAGTAAGGTCAATTGGAAGTTGTGACTTTTCTTCCTTATCTTTCACATTCCAGGATCATTTTCCTCTTCAATAAGAATGGGCAACTGAGCTATAAAGCTAAAGTAAGGCCTCCTCGTCTGAATGGTCAGAAGGTAGGGGTGTACTCCACCCGTAGCCCCCACAGGCCTAATGCTTTGGGACTGACCTTGGCTAAGCTGGAAAGAATCACAGGTACCACAGAACTTTGTAGGAATGAGCTCTACCAGATGATAGCCAAAACATCATTGGCCATATTCAGATTATAGCCAAACATATACAAAGTGTGTATAACTACATCCTTAAATAGTAAACTGTTTGAGAGGGTAGCCATTTTGTAGTGGTGTCCAAAATTATACTGGACATTATTAAGTGCGCACATTCAGTTCCTTAATGCACCACAGTAAAAAGTGTACAAGCAAGTATCGCAAGGGGTACTTCTCAATACTCAAATTGACGCTTCCTTGTTTCCTTGCTCCTCCATCGTCCAGCCCATGACCCTGAAACTAATTGAACTCAGCCATCTTGATAGACATCTCTATTCTAAATGCACAGCAATGAGGTGAGGAGCAAGGAGTGAAGAAGCGTGCTAATAGTCCAAGAAATTGCAGTGAACTTTATGAACTTGTGAAGTAAGCCACACATAATCAGCGTGAGTGAATCAGCGCTCTCTCTCCCTCTCTGTGCGTATGTGAAAGCATCTGCTTGTAAAGAAGTGTGCTCTTGCTTATTTCTAAATGAAGATTGCCATGTAAAGCTGTTGATGATAGTTTTGTAAGGACCATTCATTGGCCCGACGACGGAATCCAATGGTGTGGGTGAAGGTATCTCACGTGTTCTGCCTTTCCATACACTTCTGCAAAAGTTCTTTAATTTAATATAATTTGATTAATTGACTGGTTGGTTTATTCTAATCTGACTCCAATTTCATATGCAATACGAACTTTAAATAACTTCAAGAAAACCTGCCAGGCAGGTTAAACATCAAATAATGAATTTGAATTCAAGGACAATAATAAATGATCAACAAAATACAAAAACAGGGTACAAGGTCAAATTCATACCTGCAAATGAGGCACACAGCTGTAGTTGTGTGGGAAGTTCTGGTTACAGAATGCTTCCTTGGCAATATAGACACACTGCAATAGTGCAGGAAGTTTTGGTTACAGAGGGCTTCCCTGAGTCTTTTGCCTAGTCTCCTTATATACACAGATAAGACAAAGAGTTATAAAATCTACAGCCAATTTGGTCTGGTGTGTTTTCGTGACCTGAAGGGGCACCCCGCTGGGATAGTTCACAATACAAAGTTCAGGTCTCCTGGAAAAGACACACCCATGACAGAAGTGTAGATTATTTTCCAAGTTTTAAGCCCTTAATATGCTACATCCCACAATAATAGAAATTAGATCTTTTCACCAATCACACCATAACCTTTAAAATGATACCAAACATGGCAATAACAACTCAATGACATCACACTGTATATTGCATATATATGTTCAGTAAGCTCTATTAATTTGAAACCAGAGAGAGGGGGTAAGGCAGATGTGGAATTTAAGGTATCCATGCCCCATGGGGGGAGCAAGAAACAACGGTCTGGGACAAAACACCAAATGGTGCTTTATTGCTTTATGGCACGTTTCTACAAACGAACCCAGTGCTTCTCTATAGACCAGCTGCCTTACAGTTTTAAAGTTTTCTGCGCTTTAAGCGAGTTGAGACAAAATTATCCGTTTCATAATACAGCAACACTTTTCATAAGGTTTAAATTATACTTTATGATTACCACCTTATGGTGTATTTGTCACATTTATGCAGATATTTATACTTTAAAAACTATCCCTGCATTTTTAGGAGAAGCTAGATATTTATAATGTATTACTACAACGACTCCTAGCCCCGCCCTCAAAATTCATGAGTCCCTCTATATCAGCTTCTGATGGGGGAATTCCCCCGTACACTTAAGTTACTGTCTTCGAGTATTATTATTATAAAGTTAAAAGTGAATCTAGTGTTCTTTAGCATTGCTGGTGCAATGCCATGAACCCTGCCCCCACAGCGAACTGAACCGTGGCTCCAAAATTGTGATGTGAACCGAACCGTGACACTGGAGTCGTTACACCTGTAGAGGATACACGGGTCCTAAGGGAGTGGAGCTAAGGTCTGAGGAAAAGAAATGAGGATGCACGAATTAGGAATAAGTGGCACTTCACCAGATTGGCGTATGATAAAGTGTTTTTGTATGATAAAGTTAAACACTGCAAGAGTGTTTTGAGAGCGACAGCTTCATATGCTTTCGAATCACTCTTATTTAATGTCACATGCCGATTAGTCTGCACGTCAAGTCGAGATAAATATGCTCTTTAATTTTTATTTCTTCAAGTGGACTTACTTCTTCAAGTGGACTGAAATAATGTAGGAATTATTGATGAGGGTTAAGGGGGCTATTTCGGACACAGCCTGTGATTGTCATGCATTGTGGTTTTTGACAGACAGTAGAGCCATTTTCCACACTCCAAACAAATACAGTTTCTGTTTTTTCTAAGTCATTAGAGTGTTGCTGTAGAAATTTAAGATTAAAATGACTTTAATCTTAATACATTTAATTTAATTACATTTAATACAAATACATTTAGTACAATTAAACAGGGTTTGAACATTAATACTTTGACATTAACGTTTAACTGAAATATTTATGTTGGCTTGAGAAAGCACGGCAGATATGCATTTATTTATTAACATTTCCGATTGCATGTAACTTATTAGTGGTACTTATGAATCAAAGCATCACTTTTACTGTCTTGCATACTACTATTTCTGGACAATACTTGAATACTATGTAACTCATCTGTTTGTTGTAACACATCCGTAAACCCATGAATGAGGTGTCAAATCGACCGGCTTATTGAGGAGGAGTGTGTTTAAGCTGTTTTATTAAGTGATTGGGTGCCTGATGTTTTTTGCGTGTATGAGAATATAGGTGAAAAATTCCATAGACTTAACATTGGGCTGAATTTTAAGATGTAGCTCTGCATCAAAATATCGTAGAGACGTGAAGGTTGGCTTATCTCTGAGCTTAGCAAGCAGCAACAAATGGTGACATTACAACTTCATAGCCACACCCAGCAGCCAGTTACAGTACCATAGCACCACCCCATAGACTTAACATTGGGCAGATCTTTATGATGTCATAGTTTTGTGTCAGAATGTTATATAGACTTCGGGGTGGGCTTATCTCTCATCTTAGCCAGCAGCAACAGATGGTGACAACTTCATAGCCACGTCCTAGCAGCCAGTTACAGTACCCTAGCAACCACCCCATTGACTTACACTGAAATAGTTGAGAGGCATCAGAACATTGTAGAGACAAGTGGGTAGTTTGACTCTGTCAAATAGTTATTAATTATCATCATGAACCTGCCCAGCCATACCCTAGCAACCATTTAGAGCACCCTAAAACCAACATGAATTAGCTCAACACAAAAATATATATAGCACCCATAAAATCATAGATATAGTCCATACCTAAGACAGCTCAAGCAGACAGCAAGCTCACACGTTACATACAGAAGGAGCCCATAGAGCTGCTTTCTAAAGTTGCCCGTAAATACATGTGTATTTGCGCAACAAGCACAACTTCAGAAAGGGTTGTCGGTGCCGCTGTGAACATTTTTACCCATACGTGTTCTTCCCTGAAACCACATAAAGTAAATATGTTAGTTCTTATTGCTGTGTTTGGAATTAACACTAAACAAAATGATTAAGTTATATTGTGCCTCTTTGTCATTTCAAAAACAATAATATATGGTACATAATTATTTATCAATAGAGCTTTATATGAAGTAAAATCAAGATAAATTAGGTTATTTGCTAAAACAACGAGGGGGGTAATGCCCCCAATAATTACCACAAGAGAAAGTTCTTCACTAGCATCATATTATGAATAAGTTGTATTTCAGTAAATCTGTCACGCTAAATCTTGCTAGCATCGTTAAAACTTATTAACATTGTTAAAATGTGTTAGCATCATGTTGATTACTGTTAATAATTAACATGATTAGAACCCAGTTAGTATCATGCTGATGTGCTAGGATCATGTTAAAATGTGTTCGCACCATTTTAAAACATGTTAGCGTCATGTTAAAACGTTACTATCATGCTAATTAATGTCAGCATAAAGTTAATGTTAAAATGTTAGTTTTACTCTACTCTAGCAACTACATGTAACACGTTAGCGAGTATCCCTGGGTACTTTTGCATTAGCTTAGCAAACACCCTAGCAACTAAATAGCAACACCTTAGCAACCATGCCAAATGCCACTAAGCAACACCCTAGCAACTACATAGCAACAACCTAGCAGCCAACCTATCCACCACTTAGCAACACCCTAGCAACCATCCTGGGCACCTTAGCAATCACATTACAACACCCTAGAAACCATCCCGGTGAGTTGTAGATATAAGAAAGGTCATTGCATTATATTTGTTACAGAAAAACTTACAAAAAAGGATAAGATAGAGACTTTGGATTCAGCCCCTAAACCAGCGCAGGAGAGAATTTGGTGCAATTTACTATTTTGTCGCTGTAACTGCCTCCCATGCCTTTTCCTTAGCTTGCAAGTCTTTATACGTGACATCATGTGGATCATAAAGACATTTTGTTGTTTTCCCTCACAGATTACATACAGAATAGACACGTCGTCTATTATGTATAATAATCAGGTATACTCTAAAGACCACCACCTCACGTTGTTTTGTTTGTAAACGTGTGTGGTATAAAACCAGCTTGAGCATCATGTTAAACATGTTAACATTGTTAAATCATAGTATCGTGTTAATAATGTTAGCGTCCTGTAAAAAGTGTTAGCATCATGCTATCATGTTAAAATATGCTAGTATCCTAAAACAAACAATCATACCTGTAAACTTGTCAGAGAATGTCAGACCTAAAGTATTTTAAACCATTATACACTTTTCAGGCCAGGCTTAGTCAAGCCAACATAAAGTTTGTCCTCAAACCTTACTATCTTGTTATAAGATTATGCAGACACTGTTTTGTAGTAATAATCCTTTATCATTTGATTTTCAAGGGGATACACTTCATTTGTCAGGAGTTGATTTTATTGCTGGAACACCTGTCTTAGACATCAAACCATATATTCCAGACTATGATTCTCCAAGGACAGACAACACCAATAGTGAAGATAGACAGACTTCCTCATTTACAGACCTTCAGACGTCCCAAAACATGGAACTAGATGATGAATCAGACATATTACAGACATCATCTAAACCATTCTCTGAATTTAGACCGGCAACAAGTATTTTATGTCCAGCCAGTAATTCTGATTTCTCTTGGTCAATGAGGTCTGGATCCAGAGATGCAACTGATGTGCTAGCAGAAGCGAAAGATTACCTCAAACAAGAGCAGCTCTTCTTTAAAAATTCGTCTGACGACAAAAACATTGATGCTCCTGAGTGTAATTTAGCAAGAGCAAACCCTGTCAGTTCATCCAAGCTCAACTCTGGACATGCGTCACACAGCTCTATTGCTGCCTGGGTCAGGACACCCCCTGTCGGTAACCTTGATGTGCGATTCACTGCAAATGCTGAGGAGGAGCTTAAAGAGTTTGTTTCATGCAACAGTACAGGTACTCTGGACATCTACATGCTTGCATTTACGTGTCGTCAACCAGCTGAGTTGGGAAATGTCTTTCACACTTTACATGAAAAAGCAATATGTTAATTCTGTATTACTAGTTAAAAACAATTGAGATTTTGTGTGAACTTATTCTCATGTTGATTTTGATATATTAATATTTTATTTTGAGCTTTATTATTGCAAATCACACAAACTACTTAATTGTCAAAGATCTTTCTGGTGCATTCATTCTAATGAAAACAGTGATCATATTGTAATTGAGTTTTTATTAAACAGACAGCAGAAGGCCAAAGTTCCAGTTCTTGACAGGACCTGATGAAGCAATGGCAGCCATCCGCGGAATTCTGTCAGCTGATCCCAGATCAATATATCGTCGTACATGTTGTCAAGATCGTCTGTTCTTCTTCACTCTGGATACAGCCGACATCACCTGCTGGTTTGGAGATTGCTTTGCTGAGGTTGTTAGAGTCAAGCATGTGCAGAATTCAGAACTCACTGGTGTTGTGTAAGGTTTATGGCAAACCTCTGAATTTGCCGCAAAACAGCCTCTTGTATTTTTATTCTGCCCAACCACAGCTTCATTCTTGTGGACTCTTTTCCATTTGATACTTGGCATTAGTCCTGTCAGAGGGGCATAAACTTCCTTGTCTTTAGTACATCCCTTTGATGGCCATCAGAAGGACAGTTAGCAATTGCATAATCATTATTGTGAAATTGCAGGAATATCAGTCAAATGGTTTCAGAGAGGAGACTGAAAATGATTAAAGTTTAAAGCCTTCATATCAGATCACCTTATAAAATAATTTTATTTTAATAATTAAAAAACATTTTTTGCTCCGTATAGAAGTACTGGAGTAAGTTTAGCAAGTTAAATATTTACTGGTATTGATATAGTTTCTGTTTTGTTACTACTTTTCACAAATAAAATGTTGATCCTTATATTTAAAGTGTGAAATTAATGTACGTAAAATTGTTTAGACAAAGACCATATAAAATGTATTTGATTTCAAATAGTTGTACAATTAAACAGATTTGTCATTAAGGCTTAATGGCAAACCATCATCTGATTTTTTACCATGTTCTAGTCAGTATACAATCAACAATGGTGAATAACAATGTTATTATTACAATTTTAATAATATTATAATGTTATAATAATACAGGTGGATTTATTGTTTTGTTTTTTACATTTGCAATATGTCTGTGCTGTTGACACAGCCTATTGATAAGTTGCATAAATACACAAAACATATGAAAATTGGATAAATATAGCTGCAAGCAGCAATTATGGGGTCAAGCCCACTAAGGGAAATATTTATGGCCATTACCGATAAATTTAGAAATATAGGCTTCATATAGGCAATATGAATTTTGTTTACCAATAGGTGGCACTGTTGCCAAATTGTTATGAGACAGTCGGGATGTGATCATAATGACACGTGCAAAGTTTCATGTCAATACAGCAAAACTTGAGACACAGCCTGAGATCCTTTTTGGCATCTTGCCATTTAATATCTATTTTTATCAGTAAGTTCGAGAAAAGAGTTCAGAGTTCGAAAAAGTAGGTTTTAAAAATCTCAAAATAACAGACAGGAAGTACAGTCAACATGGACAAATCTGGTATTGTAGCACTCGACATAAGCCAAGGACTCTGAAAAGATAAGTCTCATGACAACAAGGCAAATTCAATTTTATAAGCAGTTTCGTAAATTTTCTAACTTCACCCTCAGACAATGAAGATGATAAACCATACCAAGTTTCATAACGATACTCAATTGCATTCATAAGATATTGCATTTTATGACAAATTTCAAAATTGCAGACACTTAAAATGGCCGACCAAGGAACATTGGATATCGTTTGACTTGTCTCAAGGAATCTAAGAGACAACTATCATGATTTTAGACCAAAAGCAAAAGTAGCCATTTTTTATATCTGTGGACCAGTAGGTGGCGCTGTGAAATGAATTGCATGCTCTCTTAGGTCATGCCTGTGATAATTACATCTCAAGTTTCATGTCAATACACAAAAGTGTTGTGAAGATATAGCTTCATATCCATTTTGGATATGACCAAATATTGTACCAAATATTATGTACCAAATATTGTGCAAATTATATTAAATATTGTGCTAAAAAGTTTTCATGACAAAAGGATGCGTTGGAATTGGCAAAAAATAGTTTCTAGGACTTATGAGTCAGAAGTTATGAGCATAAACATGAGTGACATTTGTACTGTTGGTGGCGCTAGAGGGTTTGAGGTGGAGACAACAAATTTGGTCCAGTAACAGACTGTCTTTTATCTGTGTGCCAGACATCACAATTTTTTACCATATAAATCTGTGTTTCTGTAGCTCAGCTGGTAGAGCATTGCGCTAGCAACGCAAAGGTTGTGGGTTTGATTGACAGGGAGCATATGCACTGACAAAATCTAATAAAACTAACTGTAAGTTGCTTTGGATTTTCAAAAAATACTTTGGCAAATATGTTTATTGTTTTGTTTGTATTTTACAGAACAGGTACTCAAAAAAGAGGCTCAGGTAAATTCTCAGGTAGGCTTTCTGGATAGGAAGGAGCAGAAGCTGGAGGAAGTGATTGCATTGAGATTTGGCTCTGTTCGGGCACATCAGCACACTGCTGTTCATCATCCCCTAGAAGTAAATACAGTCACTCTTTTGGTCTGAAAGGTTTTTTCCAGCAGTTAAGCAGACAAATTGTATCATTAATGGATTGTATAGTGTTCTACAAATACCTGTATCAATGACAAGCCTTTTTTGAGGTGAAAATCCCAAATCCTCAATCAAAAATGTCCCAAGAGGTTTTTCACATATTGTTTCCACAAGCACTGGTTGTGGTTCAGATGGTTGCAGAGTCACTGGCTCTGCTGCTGCAGATAATAAAGGTAGTGTGATAGGAGTAGGATCTGCTTCCTGAGCCACAGAAAAATCTTCTGATACAACTATGGACTGCTGTTTTCTTGGACGACCTTTCGTTCTCGGGGTACCACTGGACCTCTTTTTTGCTCTTTTAAGGCTTTGCGCCCTGCATACAATGTTGGAATATTTTTGATACACTTATAGTTTATATTTTATTAAAATACATTATTATTATTATTATTATTGTATGAATAATGATGAATAAACTTATAGTTTATATTTTATTAAAATACATTATTATTATTATTATTGTATGAATAATGATGAATAAAAAGTTATTAATGTGCCTGAGCCATTTCCAGTTTTATTCAAATGTCACCCCCCACAGTATTAGCACTATCTTTACCCATAAACCCATTGGTTGGTTGATTTCTCCTCTGCCTCAGCCTTCCGTTTCTTCAGCAGGTCTCTGTCTCTCAGCCGTAGCCGAATTCCACCTAACAAAAACAAATCCTGCTGTATGCCTGCTGTCTTAATTTAGCAGGAATTGCATATATCTATATAAAAGTATATATCATTATACAATATAGCTTATTGCAATATTTATGTAAAAGTATTCAGCATTCTTTTTGGTTCATGAGTGCATCAAGCACATGCTCAATTCATGTTTGCAAAGTTTCTAAAGAAATGTTATCACATCTTATGACGGTCCCAGCTTGAATTACAACAACACTGTCCCTAAGTCTTAAAAACATCTTACTATCATAAGCAAATTACAAGAAATCAAACAAGTACCAAATAAGAATCATTATCTTACATACTACAGTGCGAACAACTATAATTACAGTACTGCAAAAATAAAGAGCTACTTTGTACAATCGGCATTGTACAACAAAATTTGCACAATTTAAACAATGTTTTGTTCTTAACTAAGTATTTTCAAACATACAGCAAGTAATTTCCTCATTAGAAAACAAACTTACCGTCACTAAATTTAGGCCATTAATCAGTTCTTCAAAATTATTCAGTTCATTATTTTAAGTTTGGAATGATTGTAACGTCATACCTTCATTAGAAAGTTTTATTTCAGATGGTGGGTTCTCTTTCTCCAATGTCTCCTCCATTTTGTTGTCCTATCATATGATTATGAAGTTTTGAAATGACAAAATATTGTGCCTATTTACTTTCCCGCCCCTAAGAGAATAATTATCTAGTTATACATTACTGTAATACTGGGAGAGTTCATGCAGTTGTGCTCTTATCTTGTTTGCAAAGGTGGAGGACTTGGCAGAAGAAAGTTAAAAAGGAGATTATATCTCTGACTGCCAGCCCAGATGGCAGTGGTATTTAGATATATTTGTGTATGTGACTGTTTTCTGCCATCACATAAGATAATCTTGACTGGTCCACAGGGCCAAGGCCCATACACAAACGTAGTCATATTATGCATAAAATATTTTACATGTATGATTAATGAACATTACATTTAAATGAGATCAGACTGTAGTAACCAAGAACGCTATCATGCTATAGCAAATCCTCAAGACGTATTACAAACGCAGTGACTTGCATAATATTTCAAACAAGTATTTCCATTTTTATCCTTTGTACTCAACAGTTTTGTTACCTTTTTTTTTTAGCATGTAGAAACAATTTTAGGACATCATAATGTTTAGGACACAGCAATAATATGTAAATTAGTTATGTTTACTACTTGTTATATATTATTTGCATGGAATAAACTGAAGCCTGTAACTCATAGCCATCTCAGATGCTAAGTATCTTCTCTGGTGATGCTCTGCCAGACCAGTACTACATCAATCTTCAGCTTTTGCTTATTTTAAAGGCCTGTCCCCTAAATTGTTTCTTTAGCATATAAACGAAATGCTTCCGATCAGATGGCTGGTTTGTCCAGTCAATACTTTTCCAGTGTTTTGTTTAAAAACTCTTAGTAGTTTCTAGTAGTTTTAGTTTGTATCTTGTCTTGCTTTAGGATAAAGCAATGACCAATGAGTTGTGAGGAATTTGTGTGAACTTGAGAGGCTAACATGTTTCTGTTTGCTTCATGTGGCATCACCAGTTACAACAAAATTAAGATTACTAGATTATTAGATTATCACTAAATTATTAAAATAATTTAGTGTCACGACTTTTTTTATTAAAAAGGTTGCACTTTATTTTACAGTATATTCACTTAAAGTGTACTTCCAGCACAATTAGCCAAGAAAGTACTGAATACTACAATACATGTATTAGGAATATAAAATTAATTAAATAATTGATTGATTGATTGATTGATTGATTGATTGATTGATTGGGACACATCAAAAGTTATTGATGTGTCCCAACATATCGGTATCCTAAAATGAAGCGGCTACATATAAAAAATTAAAATTAATGTTTAAACCTGAATATATTTAAATATTCACATAAATGAAAATCACTTTCTCTTGGTTAAATTCCTAGAGCTGTAGTTTAAAGATAGTGTATAGTACTGTAATTAAAAACAACACAATTGTTCACAAGCAAGAAAGACACAAGCAAGGTACAACAAATATGGCTCTTACAACAATTATTGCTCTTATAATAAATTGTATTATAATTGTTTTATAATATTATGATATAAAATTCACATACACAATCGGACATTAAAGGTTTTTCTATATTTCTATGTAATTTAAATACCCAAAGGGGCACTAAAATGCCTGCCTTGGTTAGTCATATATTACTTTTATTTTTGCTGCTCATTTTCTGGGTATGTTTGTAATCTTCTCAAAACACATTAGGCTCTGCTGCCCCACCACATAGATATTGTCCCCTCCCTCAGAACAGCTGTAATTATTGATTAAAAAACTACTGTAGCCTTGAACCTGTATATAAAAGTTGTAAGACAAACTAACATTTATCTAACACTTACTAATTTAACACACTTTTAACAGATTATTTTTCCATCATCACTTTGTGTTTAATTTGAAAGATGTTCTTTTCTCCACCCCCTTGACTTCCATTTAAAAAGTGAGACGCATTAGAACATCATAGAGACAAGTGGGTGACCTCTTTTGAATCAGACTGGCAAGTAGTCTTTAATTTTACTATGGAAACTGTCCTATGCCCTAGCAACCATTTAAAGCACCCTAGCAACCAACAAGAATTACCTATATCTTAGCACCAAAACATCATAGAGACATGGGACTTGGCTTTTTTGATTCACAAACATCCGTCTATTGGTTTTATGCTTTTAGCTGTCTAGCTACACTCTAGCAACCATTTACTGTACCCTAGCAACCATGTAATAAAGTGAATAAGCCATATCTAGAACCCTATTCATTAGAACACTGTAGAGACATATGGGTGGGCTTATTTGACTCGGGCTATCAGTGGGTTTTAGATAGTTCCCTGGCAACTTCCTGATCACACCCTAGCAACCATTTAGATCTCCTGACATCATGAATAAGCCATATTTTAGTATATCTATCATGATAAATTATGCTATAACATCATGGTAAAATATGTTAGCATTTTGATATATCATATTAGCATCATGTTTAATATTGGTAGCATCATGTTAAAATATTATTACTGTTAAACTATTGTAAAATAAGCACTCTTTTTGTGTGCATAAACATTAAAATAACATATAAGCTAGCACTGTGTCACTAGGAGATTTAAGTTTCCTTAGTGCAGGTTGAACACAATCTTATGCAAATCAAACATAAACGCAACAAAAGTAAAGCCAGTGAATTATCTGCCAGTGAGCCATTGATCCAGGAATAAAAACAGCCAGACACATATCTTAGTGTATGTTACGGAGGAGGCTCCCGCTCTTCCTCCTCCGTGTCACCAGAGGGAACCCTTGCCAGAATACAATTCCCATGATCCCAGGTACCTTAGATGATTACTTCCTGTTTGTCACCTGTTACTCATCAGCGGGACTATTTAAACGCCGAATCGCTAATGACTCATTGCGATGTCTTGTATTGCCTTTCGCATGCATTTCAGAGCGTTCTTTATCTGTTGTTTGCCTGGTTGTTTTTGGATTGTCCATGGTTTTTGATTGTTCGCTGCCCTCCCTCTTGACTCTGGTTTTGGATTACGTTTTTGATTGTTTGCCTACCCTGAACTGTGCCTGTTTTACATTGATGATTGTTTGCTACCTGCCTCGACCCACGCCTGTTATATCGTTTGCGTCTTTGTCTACTCTATTATATTACTGTTTGCTGGTTTTGACCCTCGCCTGTTACTCGACACAAATAAAAGTGCTGCAGATGGATCCTCAACGTCTCCGTTACAGTGTAAAATGAATCTAAATTTTGATTCTGTTTGAAGTTTTATGAAGTAAACATAAAATATCTATTTCTCCAAATGCACGCTTTCATAATAAAAGTGGATGTTGTTTCAGTGATTACAAATAAGCATGACCAGACATGAATAAATATGTGTGTGTGTGTGTATACAGTCATGGCCAAAAATATTGGCATCCTTGCAATTCTCTCAGAAATTGTTCCAATTGCAAATGTTTTGGTATTCACGTGCTTATTGTTTTTGTTTGCACTGGAACAACACCAAAAAATAGAGAAAAAGAGTCAAACTTGATAAAATTTCACACAAAACTCAAAAATGGACTGGACAAAATTATTGGCACCTTGTCAAAATTGTAAGAAATAATAGTTTTTCAAGCATGTGATGCTCCTGTAATTTGTATTTAGACACACCTGTGGCAAATAACAGGTGTGGGCAATATAGTAATCAGGTAAAATGGAGAAAAGTTGACTCAACCTTTGTGTTGCGTCACACTGAGCATGGAGAAAAGAAAGAAGTGTAAAGAGTTGTCTGTGGATTTGAGAGAAAAAATGTGGCAAAACATGGACAATCTCAAGGCTACAAGTCCATCTCCAGAGATCTTAATGTTCCTGTGTGTCACGGAGGTGATCCCAGCTCCACCTCCTCTGCGCCAACAGCGGTCGCCATCTCCAGAATACTAGCACATCCTGTCCTGAACTACATTTCCTAGAATGCCACATACCCAGGACTAATGACTTCCTTAGTATCACCTGTGCCTAATCACCTCAACCTATATAAACTGTGTACTCTGTCTGTTTAATTGCAAAGTCTTGATTTGCCTCGGCCATCATTTCTGAATGTTTTCCATGTTTATCAATTGCCATATTCTTGACCTCTGGATTGTTTATCGTTTACACCTGTCTGCCACCTGCCCTGATCCCTGGACTGTTTATACCGTTTTTGAATGTTCTCTGCTTGCCTCGACCTTTTGTCTGTTTATCGTTTTTGCCTTGCTCTGCTCCTTTTGGAAGCCCAGGAAATGGCAGTGAAGAATCACAATGTGGAATACAAATCAAACCTATATATTGCTAATCATACTCAGGCAAGGGGAAGTACCTAAAGCGTATTCATTATTATGGGCGGGGCATGTTCAGTATCATGGACAAAGTGCACCTCGTGTTACTTTGTAAAGCTTGTTGAGGGAGTGCCACCCAAAGCGGAACAGAAGACTTTGCAATGAAACAGACAGAGTACACAGTTTATATAGGGTGAGGTGATTAGGCACAATACTAAGGTGATACTAAGGAAGTCATTAGCCCTGGGTATGTGGCATTCTGGGAAATGTAGTTTAGGACTGGGTGAGCTAGTATTCTGGAATAACGAGGTTTACAGCCCATGGCACTGTAGCTAACCTGGACATGGATGGAGAGCATAATTAATGAAAAATTACAATGAAGGATTGTTCGAATGGTGGATAAAGAACCCAGATTCCAAACAAATTCAAGCTGATCTGCAGACACAGGGTACAACAGTGTCAGCTCGCACTACCCATCACCATCTGAATGAAAAGAGATGCTATGGTAGGAGACCCAGGAGGACACCACTGCTGACACAAAGGCATAAAAAAGCAAGCCAAAACTTATGTGAGAAAACCACAATCCTTCATACTGTGAACAGATGAGACAAAAGTTTTGGTAAGGGACACCATAGCACTGTTTACAGAAAAAGAAATGAGGCCTTCAAAGAGAAAAAAACACAGTCCCTACAATCAAACATGGTGAAGGTTTAAAGATGTTTTGGGGTTTGCTGCTTCTGGCACTGAATGCCTTGACTGTGTGAATGGTATCATGAAATCTGGTGATTACCAAAGAATTTTGGGACACAACATAGTGGCCAGTGTCAGAAAGCTGCGTCTCGACCAGGTCATGGGTCTTCCAGCAGGACAATGACCCGAAACACACTTCAAAAAGCACTCAGAAATGGTTACAAACAAAGCGCTGGGGAGTTCTGAAATGGCCAGCAATGAGTCCCATTGAATCCAGATTTGAATCCCATAGAACACATGTGGAGAGATCTCAAAACAGCAGTTGGGAGAAGGCATCCTTCAAATCTGAATGACCTAGAGCAGTTTGCAAAAGATTCCAAAATTCAGGTGTAAGTAACTAATGCTTAGTTACAGGAAGTGATTGATTTCAGTTATTTTTTCCAAAGGGAGTGTTACCTAATATTAAGTTAAGGGAGCCAATAATTTTGTCTAGTGCATTTTTTGGGTTCTATGTGGAATTGTATCAGTTTTTTCTGTGTTGTTCCAATGCAAACAAAAAAAAACATGTGAACCAAACGTGTACCAAAACATTTGCAACTGCAACAATTTTCTGAGAAGGGTTGCATTTTCTGACAGAATTGCAAGGTGCCGATATTTCTGGCCATGACTGTGTGTGTGTGTGTGTATATATTCAAAATTTTATAGCTGTCTAATATACCGTGCCTTGATAAATAAATAAATAACTCAAGAAATAATTTTTAACTAAACTTTTCACATCTCCCTGAAAACTGTCAACAAAATGGACAAAACACCTGCTATCATTACTTTTGGTAAATAAATGAATGACTGGAAGAAAACAAGCTGCTTGCATATTAATAATGGTTTATTATCAATTGTATAATTGATATTAGCAATTGTAGCAGTGCGACAAGTAGTTTCTTCACTTTATTGCCATAATGTGAAATAAGTCTATTACATCTACCTCTACCATTTTATTAACATTTAAAGACATGACAGGTTAAACAAATAATGCCCCCTTCTGGCTACCACTTATAACAAAATAACATATTGTAATGAGTTAATATGAGCAGGAGGTTTCTTTTCAATAACAGGAACATGAAAGCAAAACACCTTATAAATAATTTCAAATTACTGAATGGTGATATTATAGTTATATTTTTAATAAAACCTTGCCAACTAATACTGTGCTCCTGGTCAAAGTGGTGGGGAATCTATAAATCTGTTTGTAACCCAGACACATATTATTTGTAAATTTAATGTAGAAAATCCATTAATGCATAATCATCATTACCAATGCATTTGATTTCAGGACTATGCTGTGTTGCACAAACAATCTAAAACAAATAGGATATAATGAGTTATGTCTTGTGGTTAAGGGTTTTCTAATAGAATATTACTAATATTATTAAATTAAAATAACCATACATTTAAAAAGTATACAATAGAATAATTATTGACTGTATAAAGTAAATTTAATTGATTCTCAGGCGTTTTACTGTAGATATTCTGTAAAATAATGTCAATGACAATAAATTGAATAAATAAAAACGGTATCATGTATGGTAGATGTACGAATGGCATTTCTAACAAACCCGAATTTTAGATACATTTTCAGCCAGTGTGAACTTGGGTCAACTGTAATGCAGCACTGTTTCATGATGTTTATCATGTTTGTTAGAATGCAATGGACGTTGTTGGCCAGAGATGGCGCTAATGAGTATATTTGTTTCAGTGCCGTTTCGCTCCATGGTTTTTGCTCTCCCAGAGTAACTTTGCGCGGGGCTAAGATCATTATACAGTCCCATATTCTCCCTCTATTAAGGCATCTTTTTACCTTTAGGGCTGAACAGAAATTCCTCCAAAACCCAAGAGGGATAAGTCCAACTTTTCAGGGCGATATGGACATGAAAAAGAGGATTCATTTGGAGCTGAGGAACAGGACACCGTCTGATGTGAGTAATTTTAAGAAAAACATTTAGTTTTGTGCTTAGCTATGCTAGCTGTGCTACTTTCAACTTCCCACTGATCTGTGTTGTTTAATGGTAAGCACATGGTTGTAACACCCCTGGCCAGAGTTAGAGAAGCATGTATATCATAACATCATTAATGTTTATTCTATTTTGATATGAAAGGATCCAGACTATGTAAACTAGTCTGCTTAGTTAGTTTGAATAGCTCAGTGCGTAATTGCAACATTTAAACTCCCCCTCCCCATGCTGCATGTCCCTATTCACTTTACGATTGTATACCGTTTTGGTACGATTGTATACCGATAATAATAAAATAATAATATTTGCTCCTTTTAACGTCGGTGTGGTTGGATATGGATGGGATGGTTTATTTCACAGTGGTGGCCATTTTTGTTGCTGACATGAGGCGCCTTTCTTACAAAAACTAAAGTAATAAACCTGAAATATTCTAAAGACCATCACATTTTCATTAAATAGGGTGACATTTCTGAACTGTCGCTTTCCTTTTCTATGTTCTTGGAGTATAAAATAAAGGGCGCTAATTTTAAAATAAGTAAAACTACAATTTGATGCACATTATAAATGTATTTTTGAGGGTGACCTACGTTGTTGGGTTTATATGTAAATAGGGTGCTAAAAATACTTGTGCGTTTACAAAACAGCGAAGGGGTGTTCAAAAACTGGTCGTTAAGAATGAAACATTAAACACGTGTGCTTTATTAATAGGATTGTGCTTTTCGCTTTTTAGTTACGTTTAAGAGACGGCGATTCCCGCCATTACTCCCCACGCGCCACTACTGGCCAAACTAACGCTTCTAGTCAACATATTTATACTTATTCTGAGAATTTTTTAACTGTACAGTATAACGTCTGCCTGCTGTAGCACGTTGTGCGTGAAGATAGTACCAGTCCGACTAAACTTTTAGGAACAATTGTATAGTAAACATTTAGTTAAAGTAAACATCTCGTAAAAAATACGCCGTAGGGTCAGATTCGCAAACGACGTGTTAGGGTTTGGTTTAATGTGTAGAGAATTGTGAACAGTATGTCTGAGGCGCCGCCATGTTGTCATTAAAGAAACTAATTTTTGTCTCTATAATTTCTGCTCTGTCTGCGTCTTTCGCAGCAGGGATACGCCTCTGGGATCGACTCTGCAAACAGCATTAGGTGATTTAAATAGTTGTTTCTAATATGCCAATCTCCACCAAACCATAAAATAGTGGCACTAGCGATTTCAAAGTGTATCTTTCTTTTTTACAGTACAGCAACTTTATCAACTGGCATAGTTTTTCGCCTCCGCCGAACATGTCTGTGTTGACAAACGTGTCTGACACTTGACACAGTACACGTTTACATTTTAGCTGCACTTATTCCACTGAACATTATAGTTATACAATTTTTATTTTTTCTTTCCTGACTTTTTTTATTTAGGTACGAGAACTTGTCCTTGACAACTGCAGATCAAATGAAGGGAAAATTGAAGGCCTTACAGCAGAATTTGTAAATCTTGAATTTTTAAGTTTGATAAATGTTGGTCTACTCTCAGTTTTCAACCTTCCAAAACTCGGAAAACTCAAAAAGGTAATTACATTTACTTTACATTAACTTCCCTCTGTTAAGCATGTGTAGTGCCCAATAGCAGTCTTGAGTTTTGACATGGGATATATTTTCACTTTTTCAGTTGGAACTCAGTGACAACAGAATCTCTGGTGGCCTTGATGTTTTAGTTGAAAAACTTCCAAGTCTCACGCATCTAAATCTAAGTGGAAACAAACTGAAAGACATCAGCACATTAGAACCCTTGGTTTGTGCATACTACTCCCATATGGACCCATAAATGTTGGCACTGCACTAATTGTCTAACAGTTATACAAATAAAACCGGTTAATAGGTGTCTGTTCTCTTTGGCAGAAAAAACTTGACCATTTAAAGAGTCTTGACCTTTTCAATTGTGAAGTCACAAACTTGAACGACTATCGGGAAAGTGTCTTC
The DNA here is from genome assembly GCA_036877585.1 of Botia kubotai. Lineage (NCBI taxonomy): Eukaryota > Metazoa > Chordata > Actinopteri > Cypriniformes > Botiidae > Botia > Botia kubotai. The sequence goes on from JAZGTI010001506.1 coordinate 30,037, forward strand.
AAGCTTCTTCCACAGCTCACATATCTGGACGGCTACGATATGGATGATCGAGAGGCATCAGACTCTGATGGTGAAGCTGATGGAGATGGAGTCGATGATGATGAGGGTGGGAATGCCTAGCTTTAAATCTTTGAATGTATGTTTTGGGATAATAATGTTCATTAATATGTTTAATGCAGAAGGAGAGGAGGATGAGGATGGAGAGGAGTTTGAAGATGACGAGGATGAAGATGATGAGGATGCCAGTGGAGAGGATGAGGTAACTGTTAATCTCTCTTAACTAGTTAAGGGAAACTATAGCATTAACTCATGGCTTCAACTGCATGGACTTTCTTGTGTTTTAGGAGGAAGACTTTGGTCAGGATGGAGAAGTAGATGATGATGATGATGAGGATGAGGATGGTAATTTTTAAGAAGTCCTGATTTTATAGCTGTTACTTTGTGGTGTCTTCTGTTTTTGGTTACAGTCTAACACTTTCTCTTTTAGAAGAAGAGCAAGGAGGAAAGGGTGAGAAAAGAAAACGAGAAGCAGATGATGATGATGAGGAAGATGATGAGGATGATGAGGATGATTAGGAGCCAAATGAACAACTGTTACCAACCCTTCCATCCTCTCATTTTAACGACTTGGCTATCCCATCAACCTTGCTATCTCTCCACCCCCTCATTCTATCCAAAAGCTAAGCTCCTGTGGGGGCAAGACTGTATTGGATGGGTGGAGCTATGCATATGGAGCCTATAAGTTGAATGAGAGCCTTCTGGAGTGGTGGCTTGCTCAGCACTCTACAAGTCCACTGCCAATCCCCTGCCTGTTTGTGTTTCAAAACTTGTGGGGAATTTGGGGACTGGTATTAACTTTTGGATCTGTGCTTTTAATATTTTGTTAGATTTTTTTTTTCTTTTTTGACATTTCCTCCCAGTTTAGTTTTTGTTCCAAATTTCCCAACAAGAATGCTATAGCAAATGTGTAACCAGCGAGCTATAATTTTAGTGTGGCAGTCTGTGGCGCAAATCAAGGTTGTAGCTACATTTTTACTTTCTGTAAGACGAAAACAAACATTGTAAATAAAATAACATTTTGTGCTTTGCTTCTCACATTTTTGTTCTTTGTCCTAATGTTCAGTTGAGGAGAGCTGGGACTGTTCACCCAGGCAGAAGAAATCAGTTGTTTTGGCCTATCAAATTTATTTTTTGTAGTCTGAGCAGGAGAAAATGACAAGATCGATTTGTTTAAGCCTGGCCCAAACAGCCTTCTTGGTTTAAAATGGACTAAAACCTTTTTTTAAATGCATGTCAGTATGAATGGTCAGACTGGATTAGATTTTCTTTTTGTTGAGCAGCAGGTTGCTGTGTCTGGAGTTGTGACAAGAAAACAACTGTCCAAAGGATGACCCGCTTTCATCGGTCACTGCTTCTTTCGTTTGTCCATATGTCTCGGCTAATTGTGCCTGCAGTGACAGAAACAACAGTGCCACTTTATGCCACTCTTTCCCTGTGTCTGTTGTCTTTACACTGCAGCAAAAATAGTGTTGCATTTAATCAGATTTTTGCCATGGTATGAACAAAGCCTTAATAACCAAGCTGGGTGCTGACATTGTCTGAACACGGCTAATTTTAATTGCTTTGAATGGACCAATTATTTTTGTGGTGTAGTTAAGGTATCTACCAGCAGGGGCTAACATGCCCAAGTTAACCAAACAGATCTCAAACCCTTGGTTATAAGTAATATTTTGTCATTTAAAATTACTTTCAAGTGATGAAAAATCACAGATGTTTACAGGAGAAAAAAAAATACAGGGCCGGAGGAGGTTCACCCATTCTGGTTGCTTGATTCCAGTCAGAGAACAAACTTAGTATTGTAAAGTACCATGTGAGAAACTAAACTGGTGATTATTTGTAATGCCTTGGTATGCTGCCAGTAATAAATGGATCTGTACATGAATGTTTTTTGGTATATTGTTACATTGTATATTACACAGTTACAGCACTCTTTCCCTGTGCCATTTTCTGTGCTGTAATACACAGTTTCAGCATTAATAGTGCAAAAGTGGTCAAAAAATTCCATTGACTTAACATTGGACTGAATTTTGACATCATAGCAATTGCATCAGAGTACCGTAGAGTTTGGGATTGGGTTCATATCGTTCAGCTTAGCAAGCAGCAACAATGGTGATTTACAACTTCATAACCAAGCCCTAGCAACCACCCAGTTGACTTCCATTAAAAAAAGTTGAGAGGCATCAGGACATCATAGATACAATCGGGTGGCTTCTCTTGATAGACTGGCAAGTAGTCTTTAATTATCATTGTGGAAACTTTCCAGTCATGGCCTAACATCCATTTAGAGTACCCCAGAAACCAATATGAATTAACTGTATCTCAGCAGCTGAACATTATAGATACATGGAAGTTGTCTCTTTTGATTCAGACATGTTTATTAGTTTTACCCTTTCTGTTTTATTAGTCTGTTTATTAGTTGTACCCTTTTAACCGTCTAGCTACACGCTAGCAACTATTTATGGTACACTAGCAACCATGTAATAAAATACATAAGCCATATCTCAGCATTAGAACATCGTGAGCTTGTTTTGACTTGGGTTATCGGCAACTGCAAAACATCATGAATAAGCCATATTTCAATATATCTGTAATGCTAAAACATGTTTGTTTTATGCTAAAATCTGTTACCATCATGCTAATTGAAGTTAAAATGTGTTAGCATCATGCTAATTGATGCTAAAATGTGCTAGCATTATGTTAATTGATGCTAAAAGTCATGTTTTCTGTCTATCTTCCAATGTTTAAGACTTAAAAATTACTACAATCTTAATTTCTTAAAACACTTAATACTATTTTTTACTTTTAGAATAGGCTTTCTGAAGCCAACATATGCTGGCATAATGCTTGGTGGATCAGTTGTTGTTTTTGCTTTGCTCTTTTGTTGTTGTTTTTCCTTTTCCTAGATCACTTATGGCTTAAACTACAGCCAAGATGTCATTGCAAACAGTCAACATCTGTGTGAGGAATCAAATTACATTATGCTTAGTATGTTCTCTGAGGCTAATCATAATGAGGAAATGATAGTTGGATATATGAGAATATGACTCAAACCAGAATGTGAAAATGAAAAAAGCAAGCCATTTTCTTTTTATATTTCTTAAATCATTTATTCTCTGTTTTTGATCAGTAAGGAAGTCAGTTTATATGGTTGCATTTTTTTTGGGCTATGGCTTTAGGCATAGCATAGGATGGAAGCTAGAGTAGTTTTGCATTTTTGTTTGTTTTGGTATATACCCTCTTTTGAAGTTATTTACTCATATATGAAATAATATATTAATCCCCAATAATCAACAGTATTAACTCACAAGTATCAGGAAGCCCAACAAGCCAGATGATTAATGACATCACCAGATAGTGCTTCAGGTACCGTGCACCTGTGAGTTCCTCTAGTGTTGTGACAAACCTGTTGATGGCTACTGACACTATTGACATTATAATATATATTTAAATAAATTATGCTCTAATCTGATATGTACTCCACATAACCATGACAACCACGATCATGGCTGAATTTAATGCATGCTTAAGACACATTTGTGATTCACTCATTTTATTTACCATTTTGCATGAAGTATCTCTGATTACGTGTTCGGCTGAAGCAAAAAACCACAAACATTTGGCACAGCATGAGGATGAGTAAATGATGAGAAAAGTTTTTATTCTGTGGTTGAGTTTCCCCACACTGATTGTAAAACAATATGTGATTGATTGAAGCCAAAATGTGCCATGATTGGTTTTCATAATGCAATGTGGAAGTTATTGCCTGTGCTTGGCACTAAGCACATCTTGAACTTTTTTGGGGAGACTGTCATGAAGTCATTAGATTAAATTTACAAAGTGTTCTATTCCATTTAGGTTTAAGAGACAGCTTCCTGCTATTGCTCAAGTGTAAGGGGAGGTCATACAACACAGCTCTGAAAAAAAAAGACCACTGCAAAATGATCAGCTTCTTCAGTTTTACCATTTATATGTATGTGTTTAATAAAATAAACATGTTTATAAACTACTGACAAGATTTCTCCAAATAAACATTGTTATTTGGAGCGTTTATTTGCAGAATATCATATATGTGACCGGCGTCTTATCATATGAAAGATGGCGCCGGTGAGGTCGGCTGCCGTCACGACTGCTCTTACCACTTTTTATTTGTTTTGGTCTTTTAAACTAAGTTTAGTTACAGACATACCGGCAAACTTCTCAACACGGAGCACATTTGTTACAACAGAGATACTCTTATTTCTATTGGTGTACAATGTACTCACAATTCAACGTTTTTGACCCCGGATCCCAGCTGGCCGAGTAAGATCCTGAGGGAGAACATGATGCGCCGCCCCCGAGGGAAACGAGCCGGCGTCAGGAACAGGCTGAGAGCCTGTGCACACCGCACACCTCTGTCTAGCATCCTGCTCGCCAACGTCCAGTCACTGGAGAACAAGCTCGATGACCTCAGGGCCAGGGTAAAGTTCCAGAGAGACTTTCGGGACTGCAATCTCCTCTGCTTCACCGAGACATGGCTAAACCTCATACAGCACCAAACTGCGTGGCCACTTCCAGCTCCACCAACATTGTGAAGTTTGCAGACGATACTGTGGTGGTGGGCCTGATCTCCAATAACAACGAGACGGCCTA
>JAZGTI010001507.1:0-19734 GCA_036877585.1 Botia kubotai
AACTGTGATGTTGTCTTGCATTTATATGACAGGAACTGACAGAGCCTGCAAATGAAATGGGACATGATACTGAATTTGGAAGGCACAGAGTTCTAGCGGTGATGAGGCCTCCTGCATCTGAGCTCCAGCCTGAAGGAACCGTAAGTGATGGTTCCCCTGCTGAACAAGTCATGGTTGTAACCCATCTCTGTTCACAGGAAGGAAGGAAATGACTTGCACTTTTGAGGTTGATTGTAGGTTATCATCATAACAAACCGGATGAGAAGAATAGTTTATTTGTAATTCAGCTGTTCCTTCTTGTTTTCCAGTCCGTCCATCAGCCAGTGGCCATCGTGCGCAGATTTCCTTTCTCCTCCTCCCTGCAAAGAATGAGTGTTGTGACTGTCGGGCCTGGAGCAGGTTCTCCTACCGCATTTCTTAAAGGAGCACCTGAGATGGTGGCCAACTTCTGCCTTAGAGAAAGTGGTGAGGACTTGACCTTCTAAATTTGTCCCGGTTCTTTGCAGCACCTTGAAAAGAACAGGCAGTATATATGGGATGCTGCCTATTTTTTTGGTGCACTTAATTTTGTTCCTGTCTTTGTAACAGTGCCTACTCATTTTTCACACACTCTTCGGGAGTATGCAAGCCAGGGCTTCAGAGTCCTAGGACTCGCCTACAAGCCCCTCGCTAAGGATATTGACCTAAGCACTATTGAAAGGTGAGCTGGTTTATTTTATGTACACTGACCTTGAAGTTAGTAAGCCCACATCAGTCTTTTATTTCAAAACTTTACAGTGTACAATACACAAAGCATTAATACATTTAAGAGAAACTTTTCCGCTGGCCCAAACAGAACAAAATAATTGAGAATCAAGGGGTCTAGAAATACTACATCAGTTTAACACCAGAGTGAGTAGTGTGTCACGCATGGTAACTGTAGCTTAGCAGAATTAACATCAGATCTTGATCAATGTTTGCTTGTAGGGTGGAGGTGGAGAAAGACATGAACTTCCTGGGTCTATTAATAATGAAGAACCAAGTAAAGCCAGAGAGCGCAGAAGTAATTCACATCCTCAAACTGGCAAACCTTCGGCCTGTAATGGTTACAGGTATAACACAAATAACAAACTATTATACCAACAATGACAATCCTGTTATGTTATATAATCACACCATACACCTCTATTATAGTGTATAGTGTTTATAACTTGGATTTGCTTTGATTAAGGTTTACTTAAAATTAGATTTTAACATTTGAAGGAGTCTCTAGTATTGCTTCATACAGTTACATTGCAGTTGTGGAAAGTGATTTGTCATGCTGGTTTTGTTCTGTCAGGTGACAACATTCTCACTGCTGTGAATGTGGCACGTGCCTGTGGAATGGTGTTGTCACATGAGAGGGTTATTTTTGTTCATGCGTCGCCCCCTACTGCAAGCTCCACGGCCTTACTGCAGTTTCATCAGGGAGATGGGGCGGTAGCCACTGTTAATACTCAGGAGACTATGGATATTTTAGCACAGGTTTGAACATTTGACCTGCTGGTTGCTGTATGGGCAAGACAAAATTGCCATTGACACACAGAAATGTATGGTGAATATTTTTAATTATACCAGGGCATTGCAACAAATCCTTTGACTTCCTCTTTCTGTACACTAAGGGCCTCTATCAGAACGGTTCTGGATATCATTTGGCTGTAAACGGATTGTCCTTTGCTGCACTTTGCGATCATTTCCCTGAATATCTACCCAAGGTGACTTACTAGATTAAGTTTTGCGAATATTGATTGATGCCACTTTTGGATTGGTGACGCTCCATCTTTCCCTTGTTTTGGTCAGTCTCCAGCAGGGCTCATTGATTGTCTGTGTTACAGATTCTGATGAGAGGCACAGTGTACGCTCGTATGACCCCAGATCAGAAGACACAGCTGGTGAAAGAACTGCAGAAACTCAAGTGAGTACAATCAACTTTTGGGCAATAGTATTGAGTGGATACATTTAAAACAAAGCCCGGGTTAAATCCAGCGCTGTTTGTGTGTAAGTCATGTGAAGGACAAGTCATGCTTGTCCAAAATGTTAGAATGTAACTTATTTTAAAAGTGTTGAAGTTGATAGAGATTCCTTTATAGACTGGTGGTGAAATTCCTTTCTTCTGCCTGCTGTACAGTTACAGAGTGGGCATGTGTGGGGATGGAGCCAATGACTGTGGAGCTCTGAGGGCTGCAGATGTTGGTGTGTCATTATCTGAGGCCGAGGCTTCTGTGGCATCTCCTTTCACCTCCAAGTCTGACAACATTAGCTGTGTGCCTTTACTTATCAAGTACGTAACACTCTTCTCCAGTTCTTATGCATGGGTTGGCTGTCTGCTTCACTTAGCTGCTTCACAGATTTACTTTTGTGTGGTTGATCATTGTAAAAGATTTATCAATTAAGATTATAAGGATTATAAATTTACAGTTATATTTTACATTACATTTGGCAGATGCTTTTATCCAAAGCGACTTACAGTGCATTCACGGTTTACAGTAGAGTTTATCAGTACATGTGTTCCCTGGGAATCGAATCCACGATCTTTGCGCTGCTAACGCACTGCTACCCAATGAGCTACAGGAACAGATGTAGCTTGACGACTTGAATGCCTAATTTTGTATTGTTACCTTTAGATATTATATACGTCATTTAATGATGTTATTTATAATAGGTTATTATACTGTAAATATTGTGTGTATATATATTACATAAATACATATCACATGTATATGTTGTTGTCTATAATGGGATGAAACAACTAAATGCATAACTAATGTGTTTGGTATAAAACTACCTTTAACCAGGGAAGGTAGATGCTCCCTCGTGACCTCATTCAGTCTTTTCAAGTACATGGCCTTGTACAGTCTAATCCAGTTTGCCTCTGTACTTATTCTCTACACTGTGAGTGTTGCCTACAATCTTAATTAAATAGCAATACATTTCAGCTAAAATCAATATCCAAAAGTACATGGATGTGAATGGACTGTCTTAGTAAGTTCTTTGTTTTTTCAATCGCAGGAGAAAACAAACTTGGGTGACTTGCAGTTTCTTTTCTTTGACTTGGTCTTGGTGACAGTTTTGGCTCTGTTGATGGGGAAGGGAGGCCCCAGTGACGAACTCCATCCCCAGCGACCAGCTGCCAGTCTTCTGTCTCTGCCAGTTTTGGGTAGTTTACTCTTGCATACTGTGCTGCTAATCGTAGCACAGGTGTCTGCCCTGCTTATCACTGTTTCACAAGACTGGTAAGTTTGATAACCAACCAAGACTTGGTTTACAGGTAAAAGAAACAAGATTTTCAGCCCAAACTATTACCTCTAACTTTGTGACTGTTTTCAGGTACGTGCCTTTAAATGCCACTGTGACAGGGGCTGCAAACCTGCCCAACATGGAGGATACAAGCATATTTGCCTTATCAGGGTTCCAGTATATAATCATGTCTATTGTGATAACTAAAGGATATCCTTATAAGAAACCACTGTATTATAATGGTGAGATTCTAAACAATGGCCCTATCCTGTCTGTTTATATAAAAATAAATATTTATATAGAAATATTGTATTAATTAACATGGTAAATTAATAGTAAAATAGTACATATTATATATATTTTATATTTAGCAATATATGTGTAATAAAACCTAAAATATTACATTATATTTGTAATACACACACACATATATATAAATATATAGATACACATTTAGCTGTTATGGACATACTGACAGGATTTTTGTCTATGCTTAGTTTTGTTTCTAGTCACACTGGTGATCTTCTTCGCGATGATGATCTGGCTGGTGCTTTACCCTTACTCCATCATTCATCATTTTCTGCAGCTCTATGACATAACTGATATGGACTATAAACTGCTGCTGGTGGCTTTAGCTGCACTGAACCTCTTCATATGTTACCTGCTCGAGGTAAAAAGCAACACCTGAAACATGCCACTGACCAGCAGTTGCGGTATTATATGAAATTCATCTCGCTTTTTGCTTCACAGGTTCTCATTGACCGAGGTGCCCTGAACTGCCTTCGCAAACTACGTGGGAAACGCGAGTCCAAAAAGCAGTACAAACGCCTGGACGTGTCGCTAGCAGAAACGCCCTCATGGCCACCTCTGAACCAGCCCTTGTTTCCACCACAGAGTGCCATCATCAGTGTTAGCTAACACCTGCTTCTCCATGTAGCATTCCAGCTCTCTCAACAGACATATGCAAGGTTGCCAAAGATCTGATAATACCTCTCACTGCGCCGGTGAGACGTGTACCAGATGCTTTCCTTGTCTGCCTATTATATATGGCACAGAACTACTTATCATGTACCATCTGGAGTAAACTAAAGATCCATGTTAGTGATGGAGTTTTTAATGCATACACTGAATACCAAATAAAAATTAAGTATTTTGATTGGGTTTGTTGATTCATTAGGGACTAAACTGAGGGGTGAAATGTTAAATCTTGCTTATTAAGGAACACTTGCCTCTATTTTAAACACAAAAACAGAATACTGAAAAGCAGGTATAAAAAAATCGATTTTATAATAAAATGAATTAAAGTGTGTTTAACTTGTGGTTATGAAATTAAATGTCTCTATTTGAGTCGAGTTCTATAGAACAGAAAGCAATAAAGGAATTATATGTATGATAAAATATTAAAATTTCAGTTATCCAGATCTTAAAATGTAATACTATGAAACAAGTGACATTGTAAAAATGTATGAAATCTTAAATATAAGAATATACAACAACCCTGTACGGTCAGTGTTGAGATGTATTTTATATATATATTATATATAATACATACCGATATTGTTCATAAATACAACTATGTAGTTTACTTTTAATCAAAGAGCTAATTGCATAAATTGATACTCAGAGACATTATTTAAAAAGTCTTTATTAAATGGCCATTTTGAAAAGTATTTACAGGCAGATTGCTGTGTTAATAGGAAGGCAGACAGACAAACCCGTCTGGTCCAATTTGTTACAGCACAATGTGTGAACAATGACTTATCAGGTTAAAGGGTACTTTCAGGGTCATTCATCTTTCACAGACAGCACAGAAAAGGAAGGTTTAGGACAATCAAAAAAAAAAGAAAAGTGTTGTAGTCAATAAAGGTAGTATGGCTCTAAGTATGGACACTGTTCTGCAAGAGCCAGAGCGACTAGGTCAGCTGACATAACACTCAAAGTTGCCACATTATACCACTGGTGCTATGCACACTTTTATCTTAGGTTTCAATAAACGTTAAATAATCTCATATAGGATAATCTGTAATCCAGTCCTGGAGGTGTTTTTCAAACAATCTTGAAGGTGTTATTTCACAAAATCTTAACATTGCACCATCAATCAGTTCAAAACCAACCCACTGATACACAACTTTATTCTGATAATTCCTCAAAACAACCTGAGTTCCTACACAAGTAAAAAAAACAAAAGATAAAATGGTTAACAGCAGATCTGATGAGAAAGTGAGGCGAGGGGAGCCAGCATTCGTTTTTTCCCCCCGCTCCACTCCCTTTGGTTTTTCCCAGCACAACAAATATTTACAGGAGTCACTTTTCTGTTAGATTTGAATTAAAATACACAGCTCTAAAAATGACTACCTCCTCAAATCAACTAAAAGGCATAGAAACTGCTTAAAATGTCATTTGCTGCACTCGTTTAATCCTCTACTGGTTTGTTTTAATTCTTTTTACTTTATGTAGAAATCAGGACAGAGGAAGACCCATGAGTAAAACACAAAATAAAGGATAACCGTAAACAATAAAGAACAAACGTAAACTCAACTTTGCGTTTCCACGATAGCTTCGCTGTTTCTTACCCATTTAAAAACATGGCAATTAGCAGACCAAGCCAGTAATAACCAAAATTAAAACAAAGACAAACCAATACAAAAAAAACGTGGGAGGAACAGTGTGGAAGGGAGGTCTGAATTTTTAGTGATGATTCTAGAATTATTGCTGAAAGAAGCTGGTGCCTCATGTCATCATTTATACCGTATTGGTTATAACACAACCAGCCCTGCCTTCCCACCACTTTTTATCTTTAAATGTCTCTTCACGGCTCGCTTAAATGGTACGACAGGCTGGATCCCCGTGACAGCTGAGTATAGTGAGTAAGGGACAATTGTTCTGCAGTTCTGTTTCGTTTTTCTCCATTTTCTTTGTTATCTGAAGGGGCGGGGCTGGACATCACAGTGAGCAGCGTTCGGAAGCGAGGTCCTCATCACAGTGAAAAACTGGGAACAAAACATTCCCTGTCCACTCCTCTATGTCGTACTTCCATCCTCTGATGTTCCAAACACTGGCACGCGAGCCGTGCTGGATTCGAGAGGGTTTTATACTTATTTGAAAAACATCCCACATCCTAAATATTGATAAAAAATGATTTGAATTTCGAGCGCATTCTGGGTGACCGACCACTGTGACCTCTCCCTTCCTCCCAGGAAATGCTGTTATTCCTATCTGCGCTGGTGAAAACCTTGTGTACCATCTGGACCTGCTGGTTGTCGAACCACATGGTTTCCTGATCTGTTGTCTTCTGAAAGTGTATGGCTGCTTCCGCGTGGGGATCTGATCAAGGATAGAGCACAATAAACACGATAAATAAAAACACAGTAAAGGTTTTTAACAATGTATTTTATGCCGCCATTCAAAAATGCTCATCTTGACAGTACAAATATTTCATAACCATCTCATCTCAGTGTTTCTCAACAAACTTTCAAGGGGCCCCTTGAGATGACTTAAAATAGTTTAAAATAGGACAAAACAAGCATTAAATAAGCTACAACAACAAAATCAAATCTAAATTTTACTTTGTTTTGGTTATTTTTATAATGAATATTCATCCTTAATTATGTCAAGCTAAAGAATATTTTATTGGGTACAAATTTCAGTTGGGGGGGCCTTCAAATATTGTGAACAAATGGAGAGGGGGGTCTAATAAGAGTGCAGTAACCAAAAATTTAAAGTCTAGCATTTAGCATTTCTCCACATAGAACGTTAATGTAATATTTATGGAACCCTACTGTTGCGCTATATTCATCGTGTCAGTATTTTACCGATCTGAATTGGGCCTCTCCTGGGGCGTTTCATCAGGTGTAGCGCTGCCAAGGATCCTCTTCCTGGCTTCTGCATATTCTGCCTCCCGCTGAGCTAAGGATTTTACTTGCGGGGAGGGCCGGGTCTGCAGCACAGACGATCCCAGGGATCCGTTACTGGAGGGTCGCTTCAAAATACGAATCTGAGGTGGAGGCGCGGCAGGGAGGGAGTCATCCTGGATAACAATCGCCGTCTTCATTGGAGAGCGGCCTGAACTGCCACTTGAAAGTCTGAGGGAACATCAAAAGAGGATTTGGGTAAAACGAGCACCCGTGTGGCAAAACGTGGGCTCATAAATTTAGGAATGAACAGACATACCTCTCTTTCTGACTGATCCGAAGCTTTTCTTCAAGTCTTCTTTCCATTTCCTAAATAAAGCCATGAAACATATTAACCCTACATACTGAAGAAAGCAATCTTTTAAATCTGAACGGGCAAACTGCTTTAAGGAGGGGCCTCTGCAGCTACAGCAAAGCAAGTTTCCAATTTCACATAGTTATTTATAAATCTGTAGTGCTGTGCCTAAATAAATGGCAGGACCGAATTACAGTGTAGGGCTTGAGTAGGTAGACAATATGAGGTCTTGACTTAGCAGACACTTATGGTGAAAACATAAACATGGAGGGAAAGGTATGTTTACATAATCTGGGTTGTAGATGTTACTGTCAAAAATGTAAACTAAACCGTTTGTTTTAAAGGAGTTCAACATTTGACAGTGGAGATAAATCATACATCAAAGCATATCCCATAGATTATAAACATATTGATATTTATGTCTACCTTCAGAGTCTGTATGCATTCGCTTTTTTAGGATAATATTAGAATGCTGACACGCAAAAATGAAACGAGGCGAGTCAGGCTGCAGGCTTGTAATAAAAGGTGTTTGGGAATTAACAATCCTTGTAATTTACTCCATCCCCGAGATTTAAGAAAGACGAGACATTTCTAACACACTTAGAATAACTCCTTGGAATTAGGACGAAGGTAAATCTTTATACAATAACATCTGTGGTATTGTACAGGGTGGAAAACTGTGTCATCGCTTTTAATTTTACTTACAAAAAAGCATTTGTACAACTACACTTAGAAGATCCATAAACCGTGTACAGCTACTGGCCATTCGTGCCTTTTGGATAAACCGTTCATATCCACCAAATTACAATCATTTCGCTAAAATATAAGAAATGCTGTTTCTATTCCTTGTCCAGTAGTATCATTTGTATGAAAGCCCAAAGACTCGTAGAAAACGTAAGAAAAGCGCCTGTTAACGGCATGAATGGAGAATACCCGACACAATACTTATATTTAAGCATAAAATCAGTTCTTAAAACTCTAAACATTATAAAACGTTAATTTAATCACGGCATCCAACAGGTCCCAGGCCATTAGGGCAGCCATTTTTGATATCCTTACGCGATGGCAAAAAAAGCTTTCCCCATTTTATTCGACACAAGTTGTCCCAGCTAACTAGCACTTGTAAGCAACCAATCTGGTTTAATTATGTCGTTTGCTTACGAGTTTTACATCACGCGCGAATTTCTGCCATTGCTGATCTTTAAATTCGCCGGTATATTTACGTACTAGTTTAAAAGAAGAAACAACCCACAGCATCTGTCTTGGGATCAGTTTCTCTTTAACTGCGGCCTACTTTCCAACTCCGTAGACACACAGGCGTGACTAGCAAGCTAGTAGGCGGTCAGTTGTATGAATAAGCCTAATGCTCCATGTAAAGCTATCTCCACTATAACAAAGGCTTTTGCGAGTAAAAATAACGTACTAGCTATCGCATACTTACCCCACTGTCGGCAGCCTCTTCCCAGCTTTCAGCGACCTCCTCATCATCCATGTTTCCACTCTTAGCTACTAACTAGGGGGCTCCCTCGATCCACAAGCAAACGCACATTTTCCCTCTACAGCGTCAATGAACGGCGTAGTAAGTCAAAGTGTTACCATACCGCCATCTGCTGCGCGGAGGATATTACAATTACTGAACAGACGTCTGACATTTGATGAATTGTGCTACTAAGAATACATTTATTTACTTTCACGACATTAGAAACGAGCTTACCCATTGCTTGAGCAATGCAAATATTACACATATTTGCATTGATATACTTTTGTTTTGGTAACTTTTTTTTCATCATGTTTTTCTTTCTTTCAAACAACTTTTAATCTTTATTTCCCCCAGATCTCTCATATGCTTATTTTTTAATCTGTATTATTATTTTATTTTTCTACTTATTTATTAATCTTTATTATTAATTTTATTTCTTTTTTGCACACAAAAGTGGGAATGGACAGAATAAAGAAACTAATAATAAGATTCTTTCATCTGTAAAAACAGCTAGTTGGACATAGGAAGTGGTGCTTCACATTTTGCAGTGTAAAGTTCAAGTGCCCTCATAAACTCTGTGGGTCTTTAATCTCAAAGAATGTAAATGATATTTGCTAAAGGAAATGAAAATGATTACCAGTAGAGGGCAGAAATTAAATGCTAATATCGTTTTATAGGCCCACAACTACTTGGCAAGCTTACCTAAGAAACTGCTTGGCAAACTTACCTAAGAAACTTAATGCCAAGCTTTAACTCACATTGAAAGTCAACTTACAAAATTGCATTAATAAATTAAAGCTTTGTACAAAAGAAGAACCTGAATAAACATATACAAGATGAAGAGCTGTATGTAATCCCGTATGTGAGCTTTATTTGTTGAATGACCTTTGAGACTGTGCAACCTATCCTCCAACTCTCATATCAGCAACTGATAAAGGTCTCGCATGAATTGAGGTTTTTTAAACAACACAACTGAAAATAACACAACATAAGGTCAGTGATGATGGTGATTTTTGCTTAGAATTTGTTTCTTGTGTGGCCTGTTTGACTTCTGTCTACAACTTTCCACTTTACAGGCATGTCGTCCTTCATTTCCTGGTTTGTCCCAAATGTTCCTACATGGCTAATACCCGGCACTGTTCCTCTTCATAGTGTTTTACAAGGTAAGTAATAAAACGAATGTTCTGTTAAACAAATCAAAACTAATATGTTTTTACATTTGTTTATACGTTTTAATAATAATTAAATATTTGACCAATTCGCATATAAATATATGATATTTTAAAGCAAATGATCTATTGGTATAGTGTTATGCTGCCAGTATTGTACAATGATACCTGATATCTTCTGTTTAATATTAATCGCAGGGCTAGTGGGTGCTTGTGGAATTTTGGTTCTTCGTAACCTTTTAAAAATTAATTTGTTTGTTGATGCTCAGAGGTAAGGATGTTGACTAAAAGTGCTACGTTGTTGAATATATGAATGTATTTTGCCTTTAGATCAAGCCCATGTTGTGTTCATTTGATTGTTCACTTATCACTCATCTGTTATAAGTATCGCAGATGCTGAAACAAACGTTACAAAAACAAACAAGACAAATGGTGGACTAACGGATAAAATTCAGTTCTGGATCCTTACGTTGGTTCTTTCCATTGTGGGGTCTCGCGTTGCATCACTGGTCGTTCTAGAGTTCTCGCTTCGAGTCATTTCAGCACGGATCACAGGAGCATCAGTACGAAAAAAATTTGATTTACAGAATTATTTACATTTAATTAAACTAAGCACGGCTAACCAACTCATTCTAGGTAAAATATATGTTTCCTCTCGTTTAGGACTCAAGAAGTGACCCATTATTACTGCTTCTAATTCAGTGCCAGTTCTCCTTAGGCTGTGCACTAAGCTGCAGCCTTAATTTCCTCCATGAGGGGGCACCACAAGCCTGGCTAAGCCTCCTCCTCGCAGTTGGACTGAGCTGGTTTTTGGCAAGCCAGTGCTGCAAACTATGGCAACATGTAAAGACAATGTATCCAATACACAGCACACAGCGCTACTGTGGACTCTGCATTGGACTCTTAACCACAGGCTCTTCTATACTAACCTGGCTCTGCTGTGCCTTAATTATAACTTTTTGTGTCTCGGGCATTGCTGCCATATCAAATATAAACCAGCATTTTCTATCAACAACAGAGGCTCTGAGATTTTGGACCCCACTAACAATTTGCTATGCTCTGCTGGTTGTGTATATGAATGGTAAGAAGGAAATGGTAGGACTAACAAAAATAGGTTTCAACACAATTTTTTGGGAATTGCCAAAATCAGAGAAATATATTTAAATTTAGAAAACCATTTCCAACATTGACCATCATTTGAGTCGCCTGGGTTGTAGAAGTATATATTAACATAATGTTCTTTCAGAGGATCGACACCAGCCTGGCCAGCAGGTTCTTCTGAATACAGTTGTTGTGCGACTGGGTGGTCTTTTTGTTCTACTGATTACAGTGGGCAGCTGGTCAGATGTACTCCATGTCCTAATCTGCTTCATTGGTGAAGCTGCATGTCTGTTACTATCTCAAGACCTTTTGGAAGTCATATCTAAGGTTAGAACTAATACTGGATTGCTTCTCTTTTTATTTACACTGTGTAACAGGTGGTGGGTAGGACTGTAAACATCATATACTCTATTTAATAGCTATGTTTATTATGGAAAATATTATTTAATGTAACATTTACGTTTATTAATTTAGCAGACGCTTTTGGCCAAAGCGACTTACAATCGACGAGAGCATTAAACATTTTGTCCAAAGAACCAAGTAACAAATTATTTCTGCTGTTGCATACTGTTGCATCTTTGCAGGATGTCACGTATGTGCCTAAAGGCTCCTTAAAGAGGCCTGGGAACCAGAGTGGACCAAAGAAATGGGAAAAATTCGACTGAGCTTGGATGAACACTATATTATGTATGAAGGGGAACAAATACTTAGTAACCGCACAAACAAACATTGTTTCTTTATAATGCCACTTAGTTTGAAACCCTGTCTTATGACGGACAGTGATTTGTATGCAAAATGTACATTTATATGTAAAGCAACACTACCTTACCTGCTTTGTTAAATACCCATAAATGCATTAGCCCCTCACCATTTTCACAATGCCTTAATAAAACCTTATGAATGCCATCTATCAAAATACAACTAGCTGTATTGTGAATTAAAATTCCTCTGCTTCTCATCTAAATATACATTTGTTTTTATTTACAAACCAACCAACGTCTTGAACTAACGTCACATTATCTTTCTATTCTTAATACTAATTCCTTACTTTGATCAAATATCTGCGCCAAGCACTGTAACAGTTAAAAATAATTATTACAACTAAACTCTAACATTTACATGTAGCATGACTACGAGCTGACTTTTATGTTACGAAACCCTGTAACAAATTAGTTTCGTCAGGCCTACGGAAGCAGGTCACCGCTGATAATGAAGTAAACTGAACCTGAACAAAATGGCCGTGGCGCGCTGTATTCTTTTGTTGCGCTTGATCTTGTCTATACTAGGTCATGCTCAAAATGGCGTCATATTTCAAAGAACATTATCGATTTGAACAGTAGCGAAAACATCGAGAGCTGCGACTATTTGTGCTAATAAATTCTTTATTATGTTTACTTCGCCACTGCAGCGGTCTGTACTACATTTAAATTGTTAAAGACCAAAGAACACGGACACCTTGTCGTCAAAAAATATTCCACAATGAATTTTTGTCTACAGTTCCGTCGTTTCCTCGGTGAGATAAACACACCTTACAGTTACGTTTTTGTGCAATACAGTAAAGCAATGTCCTTATTTCCTTAGACGTTAGCCACACCGTCAGATGTTGATTAGAAACGGAGAAAGAAGAATAATGAATGTCCAAGGGATTCATTTATTGTATAACATGAAACAATACTGAATAGGTCTGAACTGCACTTTTGTATTTCCAATATGCAACAAATCCAATCCCAAAAGTACTGTCAATGAATTTTATTAGGTCTAATCCAGAAATATTACGGATTTAGGTAGATCCATAAAATCCATGCAGTTCCTCTGAAGAATGAATGTGGAGATTTTGAAGCTTGCTTAAGAAAGAACCCGCTTCACCTCAGTACAAGTTACTGAATTTTCTGCCAGCCAGTGGGTTTGTAATTGCTCTTTGTCAAAACTCCGTGGGCGTGTTGGGCGCATGCGAAATGCATCCATTGCGGTCCCTGGTTTGCCGCATTCTGGCGCATGCGTGAATTTAAGCCTAAGCCTCGTGGTCTGTAAAATCAGGAGGCATGGACAGAAACCAGTCAGTTCTCTTCCTGTTTTATGTGGTTTTACGTTATCTAGGCAATATGTTTAAGCCAATATTGATGGCCGCAATTTGGCAATTCATCAGTCAGACCTTGCTCAAGTGTTTTGTTAAATTATTGAGAACTGACTCTTGTAAATAGGCTGCACTATCATTAATTATTATGCTTACATTTGAGGCGAGGCTTGTCTTTTTTAATAACTAATCATATACAAGGCGCAGTTCTTGCTTTGTAGGATGAGACTGCGGGTACAACCGGTTATTTTCCACAAGTACATTTGTTAGTACAAATTAGGACAATTATTATCCCGAGGGAATTGTTCGGATGAAAAACGGGGGGAAAAAGTACAGATCAGAGTACAGATGCTCTGTTAATTTTATTTGCTTTGTCCTTTAAAATTAAAAAGTCGACAACATGTTAGTTGAAATATGTGCAAACGTATACAGGCAGTAATGCTAATGACTAGTAATACTGTCAACAACAAGTTCACATATCAACCGTTGAGTTATAAATGTTTATGGCAATAAAGAGTTTGTGTTCAGCCACATGACTCATACATACACTGTTCACCACAAAAACATGCATTTTCACAGACCTGTTCTACAAATAGTGCTGAGAGTAAGTCAAATGGATTCAGGTAAAAGCGTTGTACCTAAATGTTATATTCTATACAGTCTCGACCTGAACGGGCGATATAGTCCAACGTAAGCGATGCACATTTAAACAGATTAAAGGTGATCCAAATAACAATGTGTCTTGTCCGGTTTGATCCATGTGTTATTCCGAGTGCTCACTGCATACGTTTCTAATGCGCGATCTCGTCATGAACCGGAGCGCGCTCCTCGACAGCAAGGTTCAGGCTCGTGTACTCAACACAGCTTTCAAGTGCTCCTATCGTACTGTCGAATCAGAGGAACTACTCGCCGTTTTCGAGCTCTGAATAACTCAGCGCCCCGGTGCATCACACATTCAGTCAGAGCGGATTTAACTCTAATAAAGTCTTCTGTATGATCGGGGGACACAAAAACGCATTATGGTCCGGGAAACCAGACATTTATGGGTGGGGAATTTACCAGAAAATGTACGAGAGGAAAAAATTATCGAGCACTTCAAACGGTGAGTGACGATTTTCTGTGACCATCTAGCAATGTGCTCTTTTCAAGGGAACCGCGATCAAGTGATTAGGGTAAACAATAGCGACCCGCCGGTGTGTACTTAAACACGTTCAATGTGTGCTATAACTTTTACGACAACACTGTTGTCGTAGTTGGCATGTTTTGAGTTGGTTTATTTTGACGCTGGCTAGTGAGTTAGCTTTTGAAAGTTGCAATTGTCTCTCTGTTGCTAATTAGCGCAGAGGGTCGCATATAAGCGCATTAGTTGTGGGTGCATAACTCCTTTGCAGCCCAAAGTTGCAACCCAGATGTCAATAACCGACCGTAACACCATTTAGAAAAGTATGGCTTGCGAATACCGCGTGGCTAGATTGCTAAAAACATTGCAAACAAGTTGAATGAGCGAAATGGTGTCTGTACTGCTTAAGTCATTACCGTGGATCTATGGTGGGTGTTGTTTTGAACCTTCCCCTTAAATGTCATGTATACCGGTCAGGCTGTGACCGCCAGCAGCCGCATCTAAAGTCAAGCAATGGGACACTTTTAAAACAACGTGTTTTTAATACATGACCAACCTTATTATTATCATTTGTCTATCATTTGTACTACTGCACTGTCAACCAGAAGTTTGTGCATGACCGTAAGGTGCACGTACATTGGTTCCTGAAAGGTTGTCATGCATACGTTGGCTTTTTTGCACACGATGGCAACCAGAAATGTTTAAGTACGAGTTGAGTTCAAGCATTAAAGATCATATATCGTTAAACCGTTTAAATCTCTAATATCTCTCCTTGTTGTAAGACCAGCATAGCCAGCAAATCAAGGGCATTGAATTTTGATTTGCATGGCTTAAATTCACTCGGAAGCTATTGCTTGGGTTTAGGTGGATGGCTTAGTAGAGATCAGACGGAATAGCAAGGTCTGTTCAAACTATACGATGTGAATTAGTTGTGATCTGGTTTTAAGGGCATCTGTTCGGCAGTGTAGCGAAATTCCTCTTAGTGGTGTGTGCAAACACAGATTATTAAAGCCTTAACTTTAAGGACTTCCTATACGTGTGGAATTACTCGCACGTATGCACGAATCTGTGATTTGAAACAATTGACCCCAACGTAATAGGTGGTCATATGTGATCAAGCTCAGATCTCATGTTCATTTTTAACATTATGAAAAGGCTTTTGTGTGATTATAGCCAGTATAGAGGTATGACAGTTTATGAGCTTGTCGTGTATGAACACAACACTGGACCGTAACATCAAAGCCCTATTACTTTGCGATAGGTGTTGAGCATACAGGGTGGCTTTGACAGCATACAGAAAACAAACGTATAGTAATTTATTCATTTACTTTTTTTGACCACTCGCTTTGTCGTCTCAACAGCTGCCTTTTGTTTAATGCATGCTTATTTATCTATAGACTAATATTGTCGGTCGCCCTTTGAATCATATTGAAACTTCAAATGATGTAGCTCATTCATATGAACTATTTGTACGATGCATACAGGGGCTGTGCGATATATTTTTGTAATAAGAATAAAGTACCTAAATTCTTTGTGCGTGATAAGTGATCAGTGTACGGATCTGTGTGAGTGACGGAGCTCAGGTCAGTGCAGCAGAGGTACGTCTTAAAGATGGGGAAGGGGAGAATGAATAAGTGAATAGGTTTGTAAAATGGCGACGCAGATTGTGTAGTGAGTGTGAGAACTGGTGTGTCAGGCAGCTGCTCACCTAGAGCACACAGCGGTGGGGGTGAGCGGCACCCATAGAATGCCTATTGTGTATTACTCATTTTCATATTTTCACTGATGCTTACCGAGTGTTATTTAAACTCTGATGTAAGCCTGTCACCTATTGCACATATTTTGTATACCGACAGTTTGAACATTGTTTGAACAACAAATGGAATGAAATCACATGATTATGTAAGCCATAATATTTAGATGAATTATTTATATCAGTTATAGGAAAAGAATTTCATAAGTAAAGTTGATTTTTTTCTTGGCATTCACACTCAGATTAACAGTAAATTGAGGCATACTGGATGAATATTATAGTATAATATAATGCTTATATTATCATGTCATTTGCTGTGCATTCTGTGGTGCACCAGAAACCATCCCTGCAGTCCATCTGCTATTTGCTTTTGTGCCCTAATTATTGGCTAAATTCAAAATAAGGGGCGGTATTGCTGGTGTATATTTGATACTGCTGATGGTACAGAATGAAGGCTGTTCTTAATTGAATAGTTTTATTTACATATTGCACAAATAAGTAAGGTTTGTTGTAACTTGACATTTTTTTTGCGCCCTGTGATCCGTCTCTGCCGATTGGCCACATGCATTGTGGGTATTCACGTCAGCATAATTACCTCAAAGTGCCACCGATAAATTATGTAATTTTTTTGTTTCTTAACAGATATGGACGAGTGGAGAGTGTCAAGGTCCTCCCAAAGCGTGGATCAGAGGGTGGAGTGGCCGCTTTTGTGGATTTTGTGGACATTAAAAGTGCTCAGAAAGCTCATAATTCTATCAACAAGATGGGAGACAGGGACCTACGCACCGATTACAATGAGCCAGGAACTATACCCAGTGCGGCTCGAGGCCTGGATGATAGCCTGTCCGTAGCCACTCGTGGGCGGGATGTTTCAGGGTTCACAAGGGGGGCGGGGGGCCCAGTGTATGGGCCCCCTGTGTCACTCCACAGCAGAGAGGGACGCTTTGAACGCAGACTAGACGGGTAAGTGGACATAGTTTTTCTGAAGGCAGGGGGACCATTCATTTCTTGTAACTCATCTCTCCCTCCCAATTATTTCCGTCATTAATTGGGATAATTTATTGTTTTGGGGGCGGGGACATAAAGGAGATTAAATGAACACGAATGAAGTCATTTAAGCATCACGCTTTGATAGTTGAGGTCTGTCATCACTCATCGTGTAGCACAAGCTAGTTAAAGTTTACAAAAGCATGGTGAACATGCACAGAAATTCGTAATTATGTAGATCTTAGCGTGCCTTTGCATTGGGATTCTCTCTTGAGTTGGATATCACTGCGAAGAGAATCCAGGGCACGATTTGGATCTCAAAATATTTCAGGATTTCTGGAAGCAAGAGAGAATCGGTGACCGTGACTTTACCTGGAATTATTCTGGAGTACTGTACCGCCCAAGGTGGATTAATGCCTTACTACATGCGGTTTTGCTCTGGTATTTTAACAACATTGCAGTGTTGATCAGTTAAGACATGTTTTTTAGTAAATGGATTATTGAAATGGGTGGTTTAGTAACGGTTCTTTCCCTCCATAATCTGGAAACGTCTGGATGATATTCTTTGGATTTATAATCACACTGGATTAATACTACCCATACAAGGATATTCTATAACTACATTGCTGTTTTTGGGATTACAGTATGCATGGTGTTAAGGTTTTGCTGCTAATTACTTGGGGGACTTTTGCCATTGATCAACATGGTAGAATGTGACAGAAACACAGTGAGCAAATCCCTTTATTTATTCACTTATTTCTAGACCATTTAAGTTAATTCTTTTTAAATGTCAAATAGAATTGAAAAGAATGGATTGAAAGAATGGATAAATTAGCATATTTGGAAAAGTGGACTGTTTTCTGGACGAACAAATGAAAACATGGAGGTACAGCTGTTGTGGGGCTGAACAGTTCTCATCTTGGACTTAAAATATCCCATTGGATTACAAAGCCACATACTGGATCTAGAACAGACGATGGATGCGGTACCATTAGGAAGAGAGACAAAGATTGGAAAGCAAAAGATTGCTTTCTTCTCCTGGTCTGTTGCTGTGACAGTGGATTATTGATCTTTTTTCAAACGTCAATCAAGATTCCATTGGGATTTGTAAAACAAGAATAAACAAGTCCCATGTTTTCAGAGAAGCCTTGGATTGCTACTGTTTTCAATGGTTTGAACATTGGTACCTTTTTGGTAGTATGTCTGCAAAGCTTAAATTTTTATATCTTCTTTTTGACACACTTGATAATGTGGTTGTACTGTATAATTGAAATGAGAGAATCTGTTTTTTTTATTTTTCAACTACACTGAGAAGAATTTAATAACTCAGAAACATCACGAAGAGCAATTTTTTGAAATATCCACAGAGACAATCTATTTCAAAGGTCTTATGAAAATGAAGAACCGAAGTAATGCTGAATGAAGGACCATGTTATGGATTTATGTTTTTTGGACTTTACTCTCCAAGTTTTTTGCTTTTTTAACTGTATGGGGATTCCTGCTTTGGACTTGAATTGGACATACTACCTCCTATCTCTTACCTCCATGCGCTTTTTCCATATCCAAAAGACTTGCTAAAAAGCATGCTAAGAAGCATGGATTCTTTTTGGCCGAACTGTAATGTTGGATCTTAAAATATAAGGATTACTTCGTTGATTTTTCGTACCATTTTTATATTCGACATTTTTAACCCCCTTTTTGCTCACAAAGTTCTGTCTCCCTAAATTGTATTTGGAATTGTAGGTCGGGTTACCGCTGCCTAAAAAGGTTGGTATGTTCTGCCCTGTGTATTATAGCTGTTTTCTAACCCCTAGTATGATCCCCTGTCTTTTCAATCTCCCACTAACAGATGTATCTGTTAAAACAGGCTGTTTATAGTAGCTTGTTGACGTTTGGCATAAAATTTTACCTCACTTCGCTGTCCTTTTCCTGATACTCACTTTCTCTTACACTCCTTGGCTTTTTGCCTCTCTGCTTTACCTAGGTGAATAATTCGAATAATGTTTGAGGCTCAAGAATAAGTTTAACAAACAATTAAATAATACAGAAAAGCTGGCCAATCAGATAACAGCTCTATGGATTTGGAGGAGGTGGCAAATGAGCTCGGAGTGTTGTGATGCAATGTGTCACCACTGTTTGTCAGTTCTTTTGAAAATTACAGGAGTGAAATATATATGTACTGTAAAGGTTGATCACAGTCAAGTTACACAGCTGCCTTTCACTAAACCAAAACATCTTTTTCTAATTAAAATAAATTAACTAGGTCAGATTTGTTAAAACATTGAGTTACTAATAATGATTAACAAAGACTTATTCTAGCAAAGCTCAGGCTCTACTGATTTAAAATGACATAAATGTTTATTTGTTAAAGGCAATAATCATCTTAAGGATTTAGTAAATAAATCAGCACGGATTTATAAGGATAATACATACAAGCAGAATTCATTCTACCAGAGAAATTACAGAATAATGATAAAATGGTAATCTAAAATGTGCTTTCCTGTAGCTCAGTGGTTAGAGCATGGCGTTAACAACGCCAAGGTCATGGGTTCGATCCCAGGGATTGCACATAGTCAATGTATAGTGATC